>PVJS01011381.1:0-45880 GCA_004027185.1 Glis glis | reverse complement strand
CGGAGGTAGAACGCCCCTGGGTTCAATCCCCGGTACCGCAAAAAAAAAAAAAAAATCAATTATTCCTCCTTTTTTAGGAAGGAAGGACACAAACTAGTATTCCCATTTTAAGATGAGAAACAGTTATGAGGATTATTGCCCAAAGACAACTAACTCTGTCAGTTTCCTGACCTGTAGGTGAACTCTCTTCCTAGTGTTAACAAGCAGTACAAGCTTGCTTCCTGAGGATTTACATTGTAAACCTGGCACAGGGAAATAAAAGATTTTAAGCTCCTTTGTATTTTCTCTCTGGAATGTTTGTTCTGCTGAATCATTTGAGGCCAAATGCCATAAGCAAAGGAGAGATATCATATAGTTATCTGTGTTTCCATCTTGTTGTTGATCATTAAATAAGGACCCAATGAACCAAAAATAAAAAAGGAGCTTTACAGGTTTAGTTAGCATAGTTCACCACAGTAGGGGCTGAAAGTAAAATTATATATTGGGGGCACCTCCAGATTTGGATTGCCTCAACTTCCTGAGGAAGCTCACTGAGCTCAGGCAGGAACAAGAAAAAGAACTCCAGGTGAACAGACCAAATATCAGAGCCCCCTTTTCCTAGTCATCCACATGAGAACCAATATCTTGTGGGTTCAGGGATTCACCAAGCACGAGGAAAAGTAACCCCACTCCACCACTACCGCTACCACCAATAATGCTACTCTTTTCTGCAAATATTTTGATCTGCAGATACTTGGTAAAAAGTGAAGAAGATTAATACACGAAAGGGAGGCCTGACCTGAGCGGGAACTGAAGACCTACAGACTACCGCGAACTGACAGCACAAGGGAGCCAATCCCTAGGCGAGGGGAAGGCCGCACGAAGGGGCGGGACGAGGGTTTCCAGGGCCCGGTGCCGGCGCCCACACGCTGGCGAGGCGGGAACCGCGCGTTCCCCAGCAACCGCGGCGGCCACGCCCACCCGCTCCAGGGCCGCTCCCGCCACCGCCGCTCCCGCCGCGAGCTCCAGCTCCGAGCGCGGGGTCCGCAAGCGCCGGGCCTCCCTGCTGACTTTCCTCTCGCAGGGCCTCCCTCCGCCCTGCCCGCCCGAGTACCGCGCCCAGGGCGGAAGGCTCGTCCCTACACGGTCTAAGGACTCGGAGGAGCTGCGCCCGCTGTCAGTCCCGGATCCCAGCTTTCTGGACAGTCTCCCCAGCCCCCTCGCCTTCGCCGGACACACACACCTCAGCTCAGCCCCGCAAGGGCCGACAAACTCCGTGTCCGGCTGAGAATGTTGCTGTCCACGGTCCTGTCACTCAAGGGCAGGGGCGGGACGAGGCAGCCGCGCACCCCAGCTCCCAACGGGCGGTTCGGCGAGGGGCGGGGCTTGCACGGCAGGGGCGGGACCAGTCGTCAGTCCTTTCTCTGATTGGTTGGTTTCTCTCCCGCCTCTGCGCGGGTTCTGGACACAAATGCGCGCGCCCTGCGGCCTTTTCTTCCTCTTGAAGCGAGTCTAAGTTTTAATGCCTGTCTCACAAGGTGACTGTGACTTGTTTTACAAATATAAAACGCAAAAGCTGTTACTTTGATTGTCGAACCTTTCTCACCTAACACACTTATACTCTCAAATCCACACCCTTAGGTGGGAGTCCGAACTGTCTTCGAAAACAGTGTATTGATTGTAAACTCAACCAGCAAAAAACCAAAGAAAAAATAAAACTATGTTGATTTTAACATTTAACAGGAGATTAATCAATTTACGAAAGCTGATCGCTGAAACATGACCAACAACTAAGGTTTGGGTGTCTATTTCAGGTACTTAGTTTTCATAGCTACAAAATAAGAATGGAATCTTAAGATGTTAGTTATTATTTGGAATGCATTTGACAATGGAATAATGCTTTTTACATTATGCTTATATAATCTTTACAAAACCCTCTGGGAAATGTTATTATCTACAGCCTATGAACAATGAAACACAGGCTGGAAGAGATTACATTAGTCATTCAACAAATCTAAGTTTCTACAGTCATTCGTATACTGTGGTACACTGAATTTAAAACTCCTTCAAAAACTTATGCAACTTCCAGTTTAATTTTTCTGTTGCTGAAGGGTAAGTTACTTTTCTCTGCCTAGCCCATAACATCTTTTTTAAAAAGCTCATGAGAAAGAAAATAGTATACAAAAAAAAACAGGCAAATATAAATAGACTAGAATAGACTAGCCAGAAGATTCTCTGAAATTTCCCAGGATATCATCATGGCCAAGAATTGAATTCAAAATGAAATTTTATTTTCTGTCCTTCTAAATCATTTCTGGTCTCCATTTCCTCTCCCAGAAAACAAAGGCGAGTGGTAGATTTAAATGAGATTATGTTAATACCCTTAACCAGGTTTTTGGTGTGTGTGACTTTAAAATAGTGAATCCTCTTCCCCTCTTACCCCGCCCTCCCCCCATTTAGAATATTAAGGGAAAACCAAGAAAAAAAAACCGCCTCTGGGCACTTACTTTGAGAGTCAATTAAAACACCTATGACAGCTGGCCATGGTGGCCCATGCCTGTAATCCCAGTACTTGGGAGGCTGAGACAGGAGGATCTCAGGTTCAAGGACAGCCTCAGCAACTTGACTCTCAACAACCTAGCTAGATTAGCTAGGTTGTTCCAAAACAAAAAAGCAAGGGATGTTGGGTATAGCTTGGATGTAGAATGTCCCTGTGTTTGATCCCCAGTACCACATGCACACACAAAAAATGCCCATGCCCACCATCTTGTGATATAATTGTTGGGATAAAACAAACACATTCCAATTGCAAATTATTTTATTTTCTTGGTGCTGAATTTCCAAATTCATCTGAAAGCTTCTTAACTATGAATAACTCTATACAAAACTTTTGGATTTGTATGCCTCATGGTGCCCATTAAGTGTCTTTTTAATCTTTTAAAAATATTTTATTTTACTCTAAAAAGAGTTATGATTGTATGTTAATAAGTGTATTGTATAAATATTGCAAGATTTAAATAAAAGCATTGAATGCATTTATTTGAATCCTTTTTCAAATGCATATTCAAATAAGTATAGCAAATGCATTTTTTAATATTCTCATATAAAGTTAATGCATAGTATGCATGTAAATATATAATCATTGAACCAAACATAACTGTATATTTCCCATGTGTATATAGCTCCAGATGTTTGAGACTTATATTCAAATTTTTGGTGCTCTGCACCTTGGTATCAAGTTACACATTCAATAGAAAATATTGTGCTACATATGCACAGGAATAAAATTTAATACTAGGTCCTTGTGAGGAAATAATGCCAAAGCAGAAAATAATAATTCTACCACTGAATTTCTTTTTGTGAACACATCTTTATGAGATGAGCTTGTCATATTGAGTTATCCTATGACATTTTGCTGATATATAAAATGGGCACTAGCCAACTCAACCTATATGAGTATAACTATTGCAAAGTGTTTTGCAAATGTTTTTTAAAGGACTAAAAAAAGTTTTCAAATAACTTTTAATACTCCCTATATATGGAGTAAGATAATTTCACACTGTCCATACTTCAGTTATTTATTTTGCACCTCATTCTTCTCCAAAACTTGGAACATGTATAATTTGAAATTCTTCCATAGGCTCAAATGTACACTGGAAGAATTATGAAGAACAAATGTAACTAACCAGATAATAAATAGGTGTATTTTAGAGATATTAAACAATAAGAAAATAGCTTAATGTAAAAACAAAACACCCAGATGTATGTTATGAATATGTTTACTTCTTTACCAAATAATGGCACATGTTATTTAGATTCTATTTTTGGCAAGCTGAAATATATACTAGAATCTAATTATATATGCTAGCCTAGCACCTTTAGCCTAGATTAATACAAATACAGCTTGAAATTTGGGGGATTCAATTGAACTCATTTTCAGAGACTTGTTTTAATAATTGTGAATCTCAAATATCTTAACACAATGATTCTATCAAACATATTTTGAAGCCCATTGAATATATTGAAATTATAAGTATAATACGAAATTCTTAATTTTATTCTGAAGTCTTTTCAGTTTTTCTGTTGTTGTTTGTGGTTCTGGGAATTGAACCCAGAGGCATTCTACCTTGGAGCTACACCCCCAGCCCTATTTTATTTTTTATTTTGAAACAGGGTCTCACTAAGTTGCTGAGGCTGGCCTGGAACCTGTCATCCTCCTGTCTCAGTCTCCAAAGTACTGGGACTACAGGCATGCACCACCACACCCAGCTACCTTAAATTTTGTGTGTGTTTTTTTGTTTTGTTTTGTTTTTGTCATTGTGTGTGTGGTACTGGAGATTGAACCCAGGGACATTCTACCTCTGAGCTACACCCCCAGCCCTTTATATTTTTTGTTTTGAAACAGGGCCTTACTAGGTTACTAGGAATCTCAATATGTTACTGAGGCTGTCTTCGAACTTGTGATCCTCCTGACTCAGCCTCAAAGTACTAGGATTACAGGCATGTGTCACCATGCCCGGCACGGCTATTTTAAATTTTAATAGTTGAATTATACAACTGACCTCTCTAAGTAGCTGAAATTGATTGCTTACCAGGTCAAACACATTTTCTATTTCTTTGCAGTCATCCTAGGACAAAATCAAGTAGGCATTTGGAGTGAACTTTGTAAAAATTATTCAGTTAATTTATTTTTCAAGTGAGTTCATTTAAAAAATCTCTGTGATCCCCAAAGTCAATGTGTGAAAGTCATGGTTTTAACTTGTAGTGCTATATTTAAACCACTTAATAGAACCTGAGAAATGGGTATGTTTTTCTTAACTTCTTTTCAGGAGTCAGAAAAATATATAAACCATAGAAAATATTTCCATAGATTTATATGATATTTGAAATTATATTTGCATAGCAAATATACAGAACTAATTTTATGGAATACACAGACCTAAATTATTGAAAATTAAGTGCATATTTCAATGCTTGCTTGCTTTTGAATAATTGAATGCAGGATTGTCTCTGAAATCTAGAAAAAATCTATTATATATTATATGTATTATATTACAGATAATATATCCAGATGATAGAAAAACATATTAGAGAATTGTTTCATATGAGTGAAAAAGAGATGGAGTCACAAACTGTAGATCTCTTACTAATATAATTTCAAATGTGTAACTGCCAGCTACTTCTTTAAAAAATGACATGTAGATAAAAGACATACCTTATAGCTAGTTGAAAATGTTCAATTTACTTTTTGTTTATTGAATATTTAATATTTATCCATGTCTCTAAAATATTTCTAAACTCATGATGCAACTTAAAATAATTCACAGACAGCACTTTCTTCCATCTTAATGTGTACATAGTAATAATGGGTTTTACAGTGGGTAGCCTCCTAATGTATAGGTACTGACTCAGTATCCAAGCTGCTTTGTTTTTCACTTTTTCCATCTCAAAACTACGCCTCCATATTCCTCACATGCAGGGAAAAGATCAAACGTTGAAACTCAAAGGAGTGTGGTGCAGCCTCCAGGAAGAATTAGGGCATATCATCTGGGATGTATTTCTATCACTCAATGTTATTGCTGAGTCATCAATATTTTATCTAATTACTATGGCATTGCTAAGAGCAATATTCCTATGCTCCCCTTTACATTATACCCAAGTTTCTCCTCAATTCCAGTATTCCAGAGCCATCTTATCATGCTTCAAGTGTTCTTTTGTTAATGGTATTTCACCACTCTGTAGTATTATCTATACATAATTTACTTCTTTATTATGTTCAATGTTTCTTAGTCGTCTCCACCTTAAGAATATAGGTTGCTTGAGGGTATTGATCCTTGTCAATTTTATTAACTGATGTATCCCAAGTGTTTAGAATAGTGCCTAGCACCTAATAGACACTCAAGAAAAGTGTTTCTTATTGAATTAAATTGCTGTGCATAGCTATAATTGATTTGTCTTGAAATATCCTAGTGCTTAAATATATCACAACTCTGTTCTTCTGTTGTAAGACTTTTGGGCATTACTATGTTTCTTCTATAACAAACAGCATGGTTATAAACACACAATTTCTGGTGTAGATATGCCAGACTTTCTCTTTGGCTTAGAATTGAGTAGAATCACAAAATTAGTGATTTCGTATTTGTAAAATACCAAATGTTCTCCCAAGGTATGGTACCATTTTGTCCTCCTAACAGAAGTGTTTATGAGATTTAAATGTATTAATCCTTTCAGAAAACCAACTTTGCCTTGATAGCTTTATTATTTGTTTTTTATTTCATTGATTTCTGCTCTTTTATTTATTATTTCATTTTCACCTTATTTAATTTTCTTATTTAATTTTCTTATTTCTACTGTAAGGTAGAAACTAAGATAATTAACTTAAACTTCTATTTTTTTCTAATATAGTCATTTAAAGCTAGAAAATTACCTCTTAGAATTGCTTTGGTCATATCCCATGAACTTTGAAATGTAATATTTTAATTTATATTCCTTTGGAAATATGTTTTAATTTCTCTTTCTCTGAATTTTTCTTTTAGCAATAGATTATATATTTAGAATTGTGCTGTTTAGTTTCCAAGTACTTGAGGATTTTCTAGTATCATATTGTTATTAACTTTTAATTCCATTTTGGCTAGAAAATAGACTCTAAGCTTTTAAACTTTTTTGAAAATTATTGAGATTTACTTTATAACACAGCATATGGCTTAGATTAATGACTGCTCCCACATTTTACAACATTAAAATACACCACAAGTACCCGGGCGTGGTGGCGCACGCTTGTAATCCCAGTACTTTGGGAGGCGGAGACCGGAGGATCCGGGTTCGCGGCCAGTCTCAGCTTTCATACTCTCTCTCTCTCTCTCTCTCTCTCTCCCCATAGTGAGGCCCTCCGCAACTTCGTGAGACCCGGTTTCAAAATAAAGCATAAAAAAAAAAAATAGGGCCGGGGGCGTAGCGCGGAGGTAGAACGCCCCTGCGTTCAATCCCCGGTACCGCAAAAAAAAAAAAAAAAAAAATACACCACAAGTACTCTTCCACTATTCCAGCAAGTGCAGTTGGAGCCCTGGCTGGTGGTCTAGGTGAACAGCCACCAGTACACAGAGCTGCACTGGGTTATTGAGAAACAAATACGTAATTTAATTATGTCCTCTGGCATTATGTCACATGGCATGACGCCAGGTAGGAGGGTAACACCACCATCTTCTATATCCGGGCCAAGGAAACAGGGAAGTAAAGTGAAGGAGTAGATAAGGCCAGTCCTACCAGGTGGAATGCCAAACAATGCTGAGCCCTTAACAAAAGGTAAAACTTACACCCAATCATATTTACTAGGCCCCAGGACCCATCACTCAGCGCTACCTTCATGATAAGAGAACAGTGCAGGCACACAGGACATCATACTCAGATGGTCCCCATGTTTAATTAATGCTCTACTGATACCATCTTTAGATTTTTAATAATTTTATCTTCGACCTTGTTTTTCTGTAAGTGAAATTTAGTGGAATAATGGAGCATGTGCATGAGCACAAGAGACATGTTTACTACCTTTCATATTACCTTACTTGCATATAGAGTTTGTTATGCCACATGAATAGAGAATTCCAGTGGATTCATGATATGTGGTGATTCAGCAAGACTCAAAGTAAGGGTCAGGTAAATGTGTTGGAGGTCACTTGTTTCCATAGAGTATTGGTAGAATGTGTGCATGTAAAGAAGTGGGATGAGAGTCACATAGCCTCTAATCCCAGAACTTGGGAGGCTGAGACAGGAGGATTGCAGGTTCAAGGCCAGTCTTAGCAACTTAGCAAGGCCCTCAGCAACTTAGGGAGACCCTGTTTCAAAAATAAAATAAAATAAATAAAATGGGATGGTAGTATAGCTCAGAAGTACAATGCCCCTGGGTTCAATCCTCAGTACCAAAAAAAAGAAAGAAAGAAATGAGATAAGAGCAATTGCGTTCGATTTTGCAGTCTTTCTACTGTTTCAGTAAGAATAATATATATTAACTATGAAATATGAATTGCACAATTACAGTGATTCTTCCTATCAGTAACTGCTCTTATATTTTCATTTAAAACTGGCATTATTGTATAAAGGTGAAGGTAAATTTTCATGCTAATGCTATAAAATTATATTTTTTCTTTTCTTAGAATGGCATTAAATAGTAAATATAAAACATGAAAGTTGAGAGAAATACTATGGGAGAAAGCAAAAAATTTTATATCTTATTACCTTTAATTGCACAGTTTTTCTTTTTTTGCTTTTGTTGTTAATAACAGTGGGCCGAGCAACTAGCCCCATCTTTCTAGAGGGCTGTCTGTGTAAACAAATGTGGAGGTACCATGGTACCCATGGACACCGTACTAGTTTCAACCTTAGGTCTTATTCAGGGTCATATCTAGGACCAGGAATTGGATTTGGACAAAAGGTGAGGAAAGAGACAGAAGGCTTTATTTTTTTCTGACAGAAGCTGAAGGAGTAGTGGAAGGATGGCTTTGGTTTTAGGGTTCTATCCTCTGAATCTGTCTTGACTATGCTATATCTGGCAGACCTGGCTCTTATTTCTGGTGGGGACACTTACCCTCTGCTCCTGTTCCTAGCACAGTTGGTACCAGTGAGCATGAAAGGAGTACCCCAAAATACCTGGCTATATAAGTTTATTGCCCCTGTTGGCCTGCATTTATGGCTTCCCAAATTTCTGCTGGATGGAAGAGCCAAGGTTTGATTTTGGTTTCAGAGATATGCTGGCTTCATAGAATGAATTGGAAAGTATTCATTCCTCTCCAGTTTTTCTAAAAAAAAATGTGTGAATTGCTAATGTTTCTTCCTTAATCCTTGGACATAAAACATGAATGAAGCCATCAGGGACTAGGATTATTAAGGGAAGATCTTTAATACAAACCCTATTTTTAAAAACGACATAGGACTATTCAGATTATCTACTTCTTGAGTAATCATTGGTAGTTTGTATATTTGAAAGATTTGTATACATTACATATATTGCCAAATTCATTGACATAAAGTTGTTTATAACATTCCCTTATAGTCATTTTAATTTATGTAAATTGTAGTGATGTCATCATGTATTCATTATATCAGCAATTTATCTTATTTTTCTGATAACTCTAGCTAGAGCCTTATTGATTTTAATATCTTTCTTAAAGAGCCAACTTTTATTTTTATTGTTTTTCTATTATTTTTCTGATTCCTATTTATTCTTTTTATTTCCTTTTTTGCTCACTTTGGGTTTAATTCACTCTTCTTTTTTAGATTGTTTAGGTAGAAATTTAGGTCATTGGTTAGAGAATTTTCTATTCTAATGTAGGAAATTAGTGATACAAATTTCTCTCTAATCACTGCTTAAGTTTCATCCCCGGCCCTATTTTTTTTATACTTTAATTTGAAACCGGGTCTCACGAAGTTGCAGAGGGCCTCACTAGGTAGATAGAGAGAGAGAGAGAGAGACAGGGAGAGAGAGAGAGAGAGAGAGAGAGAGAGCGCTGAGGCTAGCCACGAACCCGGATCCTCCGGTCTCCGCCTCCCAAAGTACTGGGATTACAAGCGTGCGCCACCATGCCCAGCTAATTTCTTTTTATTTCTGATATGACTAAAGTGTTACTTAGAATATGTATCTTAGTTTTAAAATAATTGGAGATTTTCCAGAGATCTTTCCGTTACTAATTTCTCATTTAATTCTGTTGTGATAGAAAACACTTTGTGTGAGTTTCATTATTTAAGATTCATAGGAACTTGTTTTATGGCCTAGTATATCTGTTATCTTGGTAAATATTTCATGTGCACTTGAGATTACTGCTGTACTTCAATAAGTCTCTACAAATTTCATTTATGTCCAGTTGTCTAATAGGATCATTCATGTCTTCTGTATCTTTACTGATTATATGTCTCCTTGTTTAAACATTTACTTAAGAGAGAAGCATGTAACTCTCCTACTATAATTAAGGATTTGTCTACTTGTCCTTGAAATTTTACCAGGTTTTTGCTTCATATATTTAATACTTTGTCAATATGTGTATATATTATGTGCTTCAGATGAACTGACCCCTTTATCATTATGAAATGGCCGTATTTATTTCTAGTAATGTCCTTTTCTCTAAAATCTACATTGTCTGATTATAATTTAATCATTTCAAGTTTCTTTTAACAAGTATTAACATGATCTATTTTCTAATCTTTTACTTTTAACTAATTTGTGTCTTTATTTATTTAATTCTTTTAAAATAGACATCTTGTACTTGAGTCTTCCTTTTTTAATTTAATGATATCTGACTTTTAATTGGGATATAGACCATTTAAATTAATGTGGTTACTGATATGATAGATTTAAATGTACCATCTTGCTATTAGTTTTCTATATGTGTTCTATCAGTTCTTTGTTTTCTTTTCTTCTCATTTTATGTATTTGGGAATTATAGGATAATTTCATGATTCCGTTTTATTTCCTTCACTGATTTAGTAGTAATAAGTTTTAATAGTTGCTTTACGGTTTACAGTATACATATGTAACTTACCAACATCTGTCTGTAAGCAATATACTTCACATATAGTAATATAACCTTGATACAGTATACTTCCATTTTTACAGTCATGCATTTTATTTCTACATATGTTGTAAATATAGCAATGTTTGTGCTTATTCTTGCTTTAATAGTTTGATCTTCCTTTAAAGATATTTAAAAATATAAAAATGATTTTATATTCACCCACCTACTTACCATTTTATACGTTCTTTGTTCCTTTGGGTAGATCTGTATTATTGTATGGCATTATTTTCCTTCTGCTTAAGACTTCCTTGAACATTTCTTATGGTATATACCTAATGGTTGTGAATTCTATACTTTTTATGTCTCAATAAAGTGTTATTTTGCCTTTATTTTTCAAAGATATTATGGCTGGGTATAGAACTCTAGGTTGCCAGTTTGTATTTCATTACTTTAAAGATTTTACTCCTCTTCATCCTGCCTTGCATATTTCTAATAAGATAGCTGCCGTTATGTTTCATTTGTTCCTTTGTTACTAATGATGAATCTTATTTCTCTGGATGCTTTTTCCTTTCTCAGTTTAAACAATTTGATTATAATATGGCATGGTACAAATTTCTTCATATTTCTTGTGTTTAGAATGTTAAGCCTCTTAGATCTGTGGGTTTATAATTTTCATAACATTTTGAAAATTTTCAGTCACTTTTGCATCAAATAATTTCTTATCACTCCCACTTTTTCCTTTCCTTTAGGAATTTCAAATACTTATACATTGGATACTTGTTCTGTTCATATTTTTCTCTGTGTATATTTTTAAGTTTTTATTGCTTCTTTTCTACGTATTCAAGTTAATGGTTGTTAATCTCATCCAGTGTATTTTATATCAGGCATTTTTTCCTATATTTAGAAATTTAAATTAGACTTTTAAAATATCATCCATGTCTTTCCTAAACATGATCATCCTTTTTTGTTTTGAACATTTAGGAAATAGTTATGACTATTATCAACCTTGTCTCTTAATTCTATCATCTGCATCACTTCTGGTTCTGATATTACTGACTGAATTTTTTCATCACACATGGTATTTTTACCTATTTCTTTTATGCCTGGCATTTTTATTGAATGCTAGGCATTTTTTACTTTACCTCGTTAGGTGCTAGGTATTTTTGTATTCCTACAAATACTCTAGAGATTTGTTCTGGAATTCAGTAATGCAATTGTTACAAGGAAAAACAACAATCTATTCCATCTGGAAAGCAAGAGAAGTAAAAGAGTAAGAATAGAGAATCATATGAGTGTGTTTTTAGGGGCCATGCATTAAAGCATTTGTACTTTTTCCTTTTGTTGTACCAGAGATTAAACCCAGAGGCATTCTACCTCCAACATACACCCCTAGCCCTTTTTTATTTTTTATTTTGAAACAGGGTCTCACTAGGTTGATGAGAGTCTCGCTACATTACTGAGTCTGTCCTTGAGCCTGTGATCCTCCTGTCTCAGCCTCCCAAGTACTGGGATTGCATGCATGTGCCACCACGCCTGGCTGTCATTTTTAAATTTCTCATATTACAGTGGCTGGAACTCAGTGACATGGTCCCACCTACTGGGAGAGGGGAAGCTTAGAGATGTAATTGAACTGTGCTCAAGGTAGAAAGGAAATAATAGAGTTTGGTAAACACATATCATAGTTTCTGCCACAGAAGTGATTTTTATCAGATTCCAGAATAGCGGCTGAGTGTCCAGCAAACTTTTCTCTTTAATTTCCTCACCTATGTTTTGCCATGCTCACTTCTTATTTGTATTCAAAGTGACATCCCATTTTTGCTTAAACTGAAGTTTATGATTTTCTGATCAGTTCAACTCGGCAGATATTCTTTCACTGCTAGATTCCTGTGCCTCACACTGTAAAGTTGGAAAAGTCATTCAACCTTTCCAAGCTTCATTACCAGAAAAATTAAATCACAGAAATGCAAAGTTAAATTTAGATACACATGAATATATGCTTATAAATTAGGAGGCACAAAGCATTATCTTTACTAGCAAATAAATGGCTGAAATTTACTATAATAATAAACTGACACCCATTACCACTGTGCCCTGTCCTCATCAAGTCCATTCACATCCCTGTGCAAATGATGCTCTTTAGTGTTCGATATATACTTGAATGCCACCTGTATTATACAGCTGGAATATACGTCTAGTTAACATTTTTATACTGAGAAAGTCCAAATAGGTTATGATGTAAAAATATGAAGTTGTGAGAGTACACAGGATCCTACCATTACATATGAGCCAAGGATTTAGAAGACAAAGATTCAGATGATGTGAAGGTGGAAAGAAGTTTTTAGAGGTCATGTTGGGTAGAGGTCTGAAAAGTGAAAAGTTCAATTGGTTATAAACATTATTTAGATATGATAATAAAATGAAACTTAAGTATAGTCTTATTTAAGCTAATTCTTTATCAAAGAGTTGAAAAGAACAATTTAATTCCTCTTATTCTGTTGTCTATATTTGCATATTTTTATATTTCATCAAATCTGGAAGCTACAAAAAAGGATATTTGGCTATTTTGTATATAATGCATCACTTATTGCTTCTGAACTAAATTCTATCCAAGAATATATTTGTTCTGACAATTATCATGACAAATTTCTCCCAGCCTGTTCTGTGTATAAACGTTAATAAATTAATTGTCTTAGTTTTTTCCTAGACTCAAGTTGAACACTTCAATACATTTATTTCATTTCAGTTTTCTTTTTCAAAGTCAAATGACACTGTGATTTGAATGACTATTATTATTCTCTGGTGGTTTCCAATGTTTGAGACCATTTCGTGAGCACATAGCTTTCAGGGTATAAATGAGTTCCTCCATGACCTCCATGTGTGATAGCTTCCAGGTCCCACATCCTATTTCTTCTTCCATACTTTTTTTTATTTCCAAATAACTACTATCACACAGTAAGTGGTGGTTTAAATTAATGAGCATATATATATATATTATTGGAACAAAAAAACTGGGGAATAGCTTAATTTATAGACATTAAAGGGGATTTAGTTTCACACATTTTCAGTTGCCCTATGAAGTTTGGAAAGTCAAATGTCAAAATTTAATCTTATACACTTACCATTTGCACATATCTGACATTGCTTAAACCCTTTAGGGTCTCACCAGACAAATTGTCATAAAACTGGCAAACGTGAGAAGAAACATGTTTTCCACTCAGGAAGACATTTATACATTGAGTCTTTTGGTGGTAGTGGTGGTGGTGGTAGTATTACTATTGCTAACGAACTGTATTACCTATTATGTGCCCAGGATCTGGCCAATAAGAAGCCACATAAGGGGTTCATTAGCATAATCCAGATTCTAACCCTTCATATTCATGATCTAAGAGATTTGATGTGTCAGTATACCCAATTAATAAGCATCTAATATTCTCTCACACACTACTAGAGCTCATAAAACACTGATATGTAAAACCAAGGCATAAGCTTAATAATATACAATGAGTAATTTAAATTGTTAATGGTACCAGATACTTCTCTATTTTCCTAGCAGGTTTTCCCCCTATATAAGTTATTTACAAGAAATCAAATTACCAGAATGGTGTTTATAGCCTTGAATTCCAGGGAGACACTACTTGAGTGATTTGAATGTACAATAGCATTTGGCTAAGATCCTTTCAGATCTCTTAGTATGATTTTGCCTATCTCTGCACGATCCAAATATACATTCATGTATACTGCTCTATGTTATATTAGACAGCTTACTAGGAAAACCTTTTTTTGCATGATCTTAAAAGGAGCCACAACATTTTCTCAAGTATCAACTGCCATAATTATTTCATTCCATATGGGTTTGTGACTCTAACTACCAGATACATGTGTTATGTAAAATTTGCATCAAAGCATTTTCCTTTAAAGATATTTCTTCTACAGACAAATACAACTACTTTGGGAAATAGTTGAAGCCAGAAACTAGTAATATTAACAACCATGTTTATAGAAATAAATAAGAATATCTTTCTTAACAAATCTTTGGCTGTTAATAACCACAACCTAATTTATAGGAAGAATTTTACTCAGACTTAATTAGAATACACCCTTATACCTCACTCTGAGTTCCACAACTCACATAATTCTATAATACAGAACATGCGAAGACTAGAGTCTTTCCAATTACTCTAAGTTGATACCATTTCTCAGAGCTTCATCCCATTTAGCTCTACTTTCCTATTTTATAATGGCATAAAAAAAGAGTAGGAATAAAATTCACTTTGGGGGGCTGGGGTGTAGCTCAGTGCTAGCCAGCATGTGTGAGGCTCTGGGTTCAATCCACTACACAGCCCTCCCCCAATTTACTTTGGTAATTTTCCAAATAATTAAAGAATTGTTTTCAGGAGAAAAGTGGAATGGAATAATACCATGCCACCTCTTCTTCCTTTCTTTTCCATTTTGTCCTATTAGTTTGCTATTCTTTCTCCCACTGAATTACAGTGTGCCCTTTGTCATAAATCAGATAATAATATTTTTCTGAGGATTCATGCTAAAAAAGACAAACATTTTTCTATAGTAGTTCTTTGCTGCTGTGTAATGCATTATATATAATGAGAAAGTGGAGGCTAGATGTGAACATACAGAAAGAGACTTATCCATGAGTAGAAATAACTAAGTAGCATCTAAGGATATTAGTTAAAATGGTTGTTCTTTATATCTAGAAATAAGGAAAATGAAGTTATACCTTGAAAGTCAAAGTATAAATCAGGACTTAACACATAACAAGTACCTAGGGATGGGCCAACAATAGAAAATAGAATGGTCAGCTAAAAAGTTACATTTCTCACTATAGTTTTGAAATGTGAAATGTCTTTCAGGACTTTCCATTTATTGTAATTCAACACATTATGGGTCAACCTACCTGAGTATAATCAAGTATGGAGCATTAACTAGAGTATTGTTTATGTTTTTTAATAAGATGCATGTGTGTGAAATATAACAATTGAAGAAGGTAATGTCATCACATAGGCCTCTTGAAGCATCAGCAACTGGCTTACTTCTGGTAGTTCATTTCTGGTAGTGGACTACCATAAAGTCCCTCCTACCTTCTAGTGCAATGGCAAATCTTTTCAAGGAGGACTCTGCAAATCTTACATTATAAACAGATGTTAGGAACTTCCTAGATTCTCCAAAGAATTTATTCAGATCCTTAAAAACTAGTTTTCCTCCAGAGAATGCTAACTCTAGAGAATTATTTAATAAATAGGCTTTCATGTGTATATGTCAATTGGTTTTATGTGGTAAGTATTTGGGTTTCTCCTGCATAATTAGCACAAACATAAAATGAATGAGTGCTATTATTGTCTTTGGATACCAGCAGTCTTAAGAAGCAGCTTAATTTATTGGTGAGCTAATACTAGAAGCAATTGCTTAGTATAGTTATCAATAATCAAAATTATGCCAGGTGAATGTATGGTTCATCAAAATAAATTTTAAAATTCTGAAAACAATGATTAGAAGAAGTATATTAGTTTAATACAAAGACTTTCACAATACATTCATATCCTAGGATCTTATATATGTATTAAAATTTTATTTTTGAAGAATAAAAACATAGAGGTAACTTTGTAAGTGAAAGATTAAGCTAATAAGCAGTAAATTTACTCTAAATATGGATATAGAAAGATAATGATACAAAAGACACAAACACAAATGTAGATAAGGGATTCAGTTATTAGTATGATTTTTTGATAACACAATTATAGTGATTTCATTTTTAGCTCATGCTAATTTATATTTTTAAAGTTATTATATCTGAAAAGATGGATTCATATTTTTATTCTAACAAAATGAAGAAGGGAAGAAAAGTATGTTCATTTGTGTATGTATGTATGTATGTATGCATTTAAATTCCATGCTACCTTTTCTGGTATTTAAATGTATAGGGCACTATGTAGATTTGGGATATTTATTTTTTACTATATACTAAAAACTGAAATCAATTTTATTTTGAAGTGTTATATTTTAACCAGTGATTCAACACATTTCTTAAAATAATTCTACTTCAGATTGTCTTTATTCTCCTTAATCCCCAACATTTACTTGGGTAACATTTACACTTAAGGAATTAGTCAGTTCAAATACCATATGTCCCCAGATTTCCAAGATCCCCAGTTCGGTCAATATGTCAGTTCTCTGTGTTCTCAATGCACTAAATGATACTTTTAACAATTAGCTAACTTACTCACAATAAGTTTCTTAATATCAGGAATTATATCTTATCAAACTTCTTATGTCTTAGAATATTACATGAAGAATACATGTTGAAGTGAATATTATGAAAATATCTATCCCCTTCTTCCAATTTGTTGTTTTAGAACCATTCCAATAAAAGCATAGCAATGATTTATATACTTTTGACAGGAGTCATACAAAAACAATTCTAAATTTTATTTGAAAGGTAAATGAAAAATAAGAGCTAAAAAGTTAGTGTTTTACAGATCAAGAATATGTGGACAAATCATTGCAAGAGAATAACCATAAACGAACCATTCAGCCATGAGAATTTAATTTAATATGTGATCAAAATAATACTATATGTCAGGAATTCAAAGGTTAGTCTATAAAATATGTTTCTATTTTAAAATAATTAATTTAGAACCACAACTCACCTCCAAAATCAAAATAGAGTCCAGAAATATCAAAAAACAAAACATGAAAGAAATTATGACTAGATAAAATATGGGAGAATATCTTATTAATGAGAAACATTTAAGCATAAAAATAAGTGAAGAAATAATCACAGAACATATTGATACAATTAACTATGTAAAAGTATTTTTTTAAAAAACTCTTATGCATTAAAATATTCAGAAATTTAAAAAGCAAACAACAGGTCTGGGACCTAAATTAGCGGTAGAGCTCTTATGGAGCATGAGCTAAGCCCTGGGTTCAATCCTCAGTATTGCCAATAAGTAAATAAATAAATAAATGAATAAATAAATAAATAAATAAAATACAAACAACAAATAGTGAGAAGATTGCCACAAGGATTAATGATTTTAATAAAAATATGAAATAAGTGATTTTTAAAAATACTAGTACTTCAAAAGTTAAGATCATAAAAAGGCAATTAAAAATGTAGATTAAAAATAGAGTAGTGTTATAATAATATTCAGTAATAGAATGTGGTAAGATGGAAATATAAAGCTAAACTCACCAAAGAAAGTATATTATGCTGTTGCCATTGCTTATTAAAACAAAATGGAGAAAGGCATTGCATAAAGATTTTCTCAAGTGTTGGGAGCTTCTTTTTTATTTTTCAATTTATAAGAAAATTGAATCAACCAGAACATCTGTTTCTGTATGAATTCTAGTCAATTATGTACTAATATGGATGCTAATTTTGCAGTGATGCTCTTTTTTATTTCCAATGTTTTACTTTTTGCTTTTTCTGTATTTTTTGGTTAGACTTAACAGAGATTAATTTATACTATTGGTGTTTAAACTAAGTATATAAGAAAACATTTTTACTTATTCTACCAGGTAGGATGTGTTGATGCCAAGTCACAAAAACTGACTTAAATTAGGCAACAATAAAAGGAAATTCATTGCTGAAGTCATACAATTGAGAAACATGAGTGAGGGGAGCTTCAAGGGTCTCAGGAGTAAGGGCTCATGAACAACATTTTAGAACACTGTTAACAGCGACTCAACTCCAGTATCTACCACTGTAGAGATTTAAATTCCCCTTAAGATTCAAATTCCTGGGAGAAAAAAAATCCACGTCTTTGTCAAATTTCTCATCAATTCTAGTAGTTTATTTTTAGTTGAAGCCCTTAGGGTTTCTCAAAATATGCAATCATCAGAACAAAGAAGTAATTTTTTCTTTCCTAACTCAACTTTCTTACCTTATTGCATAAGTTATTGCCTCAAAAGTAATATGGAACAAGTTACTCAGAGGATATAGCAGAGAACAAAATGGCCAAAAACCTCTGTCTTCATATAGCTCCCATTCTGGAGGATATGACACAGACACAAAACCAGAAAAATAAGTAAAATATACAGGGTGATACATACTTTCCAGTAATAACAATAAAGGTAAATTATGGAGGGCAGCCGGGCATGTTGGTGCATGCTTGTAATCCCAGTACTTTGGGAGGTGGAGACTGGAGGATCCGGGTTCACGGCCAGACTCAGCTCTCTCTCTCTCTCTTCCTGTCTTTCTCTCTCTCTACTTAGTGAGACTCCGCAACTTCATGAAACCCGGTTTCAAAATAAAGTATAAAAAAAAAATAGGGCCGGGCGTGTAGCGCGAAGGTAGAACGCCCCTGCGTTCAATCCCTGGTACCGCAAAAAAAATTATGGAGGGCATGGGCAATGTTGAAGGTGAGCTTAAAATATTTAGCAGAAAGATTCCTTATCTTGTTTGTAAGTTGAGAAAATAGAATCTCACTGTTTAGAATGATTGTTGTTTCTATTAAATCAAATTAGTTTACATCTTAGTATTTTCTTTCAATTTCAAATTTTAAAATGAAGAATAGCAGCTAAATTTCATCAAATTCTTTTAACCATCACCTATTATTCATCAGGATGTCCTCTTTTAATCCACTGATTAGATTAATTATATTTGTGCATATGAGACAATTCTTGCCTTCTTAGAATAAACTATTTTAATAACAAGTCTATTTTAATATTTAAAATTTGTAAATTCTATGGTTAAGTAAAATTGGTATGTTTTCTCTAGTTTTTTTATTGTCTTAACATAATCGATCGAGGTCATTTCAATGAAGAAACTTTCATCTTTTGTCCATAGCCTGGAATCCTTTAAATATCATTAGGATTATATCTTCAATAAGGAGAGTAGTCAACTTTTTTATGACGCCTAATATAGTTTTAAGAAATTTATGTACATAAACAGACTATAATCATAGAAACTGTCAGGTAGGCATTTTTATGTACATTTTACAGATGAGAAAACTGAAACAGAGCGATTACACACCATATCTCAGTTTATTTGACCTTTGTGCCTTTCTTTAAAGGTTGATATTAAATATGCTTCTCTTATCATCATTCATCTCCTCATGGCTTCTGCTATTTGTATTTATTTTATTAACACAAATTTTGCTAGAAAAGCATCCACTTTTTCCAATTTTTCAATTTTTTTACCAAAAGTTGCATTTTTTGTTTTACAATTTGTATTGTTTTCATATCTGTGATTATTTTCATATTCATATTCAAATCATATGTATTTTTGCCCTCATTGGGCATTTACCTATTTATTAGTCTTTCCAGAGAATTCACCTGTGTTTTTAAAAATTTTTAAATCTTGGCCTACATTTTTATTCAGTTTCTTACTATAACATTTATTGAGATGAGTATGATTTTTGTTCATTTTTATCTTCTGTTATACATATTGATAGGTTTAAAAAACTATATTTTCTTTTAAGAGAACTTTTACCTTTGATTTAGGATTGCATATGAAATGCTGTCTTTTTTCATTTTGTCTTTTCCATTACCTTTTAGTTCGTAATTGTAGTTTCATTTCCTAAATACTTCACACCTTCACGTGCTCTTAGTTGACTTTTGGAGGTCACCTGCTGAGCAATACACTGTTAGTCTCCCCCCAGCTTTGCTGTAGATAACACCTCTCACCTGTGGGTTGAGATGTTGCGTAGGTTACTTTCCAGGGATTTGAAGGCCACATTTGCTGAAAACACTGGCTCTTCTCTTGGGCCTTCAAATGTCTAATGAGTATGTAGGACTGGATGAAAAGGCTTGGCTCTGTGCCTTCATGTTGTGTCTGTCCCTTCTGATACCTTAACCTTTGGGTCAGATTTCTACTCAGCTCTGCATGTAGACATGTTGAAAAATTTAAAAAATGTTTTGTCCAGGACTATAACACAGGGTTAGGTTGACCTAGACTTGCCTAGCCTAGCCTCTCTCTTCCTACTTCAAAGGTAATGGCACCTACCTGCAGCCATAACTGGAAATACCAGACTATGAAAGGAACCAAAGGAGGTGGCACTCGAGTTCCTGGAAGATCTATGCCTAATATGTAAATAGTCCTTTTCTTTATTAGACTCTCTCTCCCTCATTATTCCTCTCCGATATCTATCACCCCTGAACCCCTGCGCCCCTGAGACTGAGAGATTGATTTGCAAGCAGAGCTCCCACTTTTCTATTGTTTGGCTACTGAATAAAGCCTTTCTTTCTCCCCAATACTCCTCTCTCAGACATTGATTTTTTTCATGGGATGAGCTTCTAGACCCGGGTTCAGTAACAGACAAGAAGCATGTAATTACAGTAGCACTTTGGAAAACCAATTTTATTCATATTTTAAACAAAGAAAATGATAATTTCATTAATTTTTATTCATTTCAAAGATAGTTATTAAGGGCCTACTTTGTTACTATTTTTGGCATTGACTGATGTGGTAGTCAGACAGGTAAATCAACATTTTCCAGAGAGCCTAACATGGTTTAATAGGTGAAGAACAAGGGATGCTGGAAACAGTGAAGGAAGAACATCTCACAGGTGAAGGAAATATTTAAAAAATGCTACCATCAGAAAACCTCTCAAGTAGGAAAGGGAATAATTATGTAGTAGAGGGATATGGACTTGTAGGACTATTAGATTAAAAGTCATTGAGGCATGAAAAAGCATATTTTGTTCAAGCACAAATAAATATGTATTTAGCACCTACTATTTTACAAATGATACTGGATATACAGTAAAGAATAAGCCAAACATTGTCTCTAGCTTCAGGATAATATTCACAAAGAACTTTATAACATTTAATAAAATTTGGAATTCTGAGTGTGTTGTGTATGTGTGTGTGTGTTTGTGTGTGTGTGTGTGTGTGTGTGTGTGTGTGAGAGAGAGAGAGAGAGAGAGAGAGAGAGAGAGAGAGAGGGAGAGGGAGAGGGAGAGGATGGAAATGAACCCCATCACATTTTTCTAGGACACCCAAAATGCTGAATTAAAAATATATATGTTTGGTATGGTAACAGCTTTTAGTTCCCATCCAGTATATAATAGTGGTTATACTATAGAGTTCAAAAGTTGAAACATTTTTAAGATGTGGTAAATTCTGACAATATCAAATGTTTTTAAATTGTTCCAAAGAATATTACCACCATAAATATAGTGGAGGCCACATCTTCAAGTGATAAATTTAATCTATGTGACATGTAGCCAAATTCTTACTTTTTAAAAAATCAACCATGTCAGAGTTACTATCATAGGTAACAGTCTTTATCTAAAATTAAAAATTGCTTTTTCTTTCATATCTTCATGTAAGTCAAAAACAAATGTGCTTTGTAATAAGTATAATACTATTGAAATAATCATTAATTTTTAATTCTTTTTCTTCTGTGGAAACTCAACAGTACATATCATAAATATTACTTGTTAAAATTGACTTTTTTCTCTGGTACACTGTGGTTGAATTTAGCAATAGTTTTTAAAATTTTATATATAATTTATTTTTCTTTATTTTACATTTTAACTCACATTTAATGATCTCATATTAAATTTTCATTCCGGATAGTGATCATTTCCTTTTATATTTACCTTTTTATCCATCATACTTGTTTGGCTTTTCCAACATCACAGTTTGTGAAAGTGTTCTTACTAAATGTAAAAGTGCTTCATTTTTTTTTTTTTAATATTGTGCTCGTAGTGCCAGGAAGCATCATTTTACACGGCTGCATTTAGGCAAATACATTTTATTGTTCTTTTCAGATCATGGTGCCAGTGTTCTACAGTGTTAGTTATTGTCTTCATTGAATACTCACCATTGCTGTTTATTAAACCTTTCTTACAATTCTAATAGTGGCTTCTGTTTTGGTATAAAATCGAGACTGTATGTAGTATTTTACCAGCACCAAAATGGTATGGATACTGAGCAAGGGCTTGCTGCTTGATGCACATAGATGCTTATGGAACCCGTTTATCAAAGAGAGTTTTATTGTAGGTGGACCTGCATGGGGCGAGGAGGCACGTTCAAATTTATTTCCCTAGAGGCATTAGCACATGAATTGAAGCAGCCCTGGACAAGGAGAAATAGCGAGCTAATTGGTTGTAACAGGGACTCTTGGAATAGTCCAAACCCAGCAGGCAGGTCCAAATGGAACTTGTGGATACTTCGTAATTGCGGAGTTTTCAGCCTCTCTTACTCTGGTGCCCTGCAACTGTTGATGAGGCCTCTGACTTCTAATCTAGTCAGTCAGGCCCCGCTTTCCTTCCTTGGGTTACTCTGGTTCCATGAGACTCTCAAGAACATTTTAGGTCAGGTCCTTTATTTAATGAAAATTTTGTTACTGCTTGAAATAACAAAAAAAAAATTATTCTCATCAAACCTATAATCTTGAATTGGTTCAATGAAATATTTAAAAATTCATTCTTTATTAAAATCATTGATCAACAATGAGAATAAAAATTTATATCAAATTCATAAGCAACAAAATTCTAGTTCTGGCTTTTACATTAGAAGATTAAAAAGTTAAGTGAATAAAGTGAACAAATTGGGTAAGGAAATGATACCTCTGGAGCTTCACTGTTTTTACTGGGTGAGGATCCTAGAGGCTGCCATGAAGACCTTCGGACTTCATGAACTGTTTCTAGCAAAATATGGTGTGGTACAGTTCAAACTAGTGATTACAACACTCCATTGGATAAACATTTACCAAATTTCTCTAAAATGGAGAAAGAAATCATATATATATATATATATATAATGTTTTCAGAGACAAAATATTTGTTAACTTCTGCCATAAGTTTCAAATCTAATAGTCAGTAGTCAAATTGTTGACCAACAGATGAAAAATGTTTAGGTTTTGAATAAAAATGTTAAAACAAAACACCACCAAAAATAAACCACAGTAAAACAGCTGTGATTTGCCCTCTCTTGACAAGGTGATTCATTCACCTCCATATCTATGCATATATATTGGTACTGGAAGTTGAAACCAAGGACTTTCTATCTCTAAGCCACACCCCCAGCCCTATTTTATATTTTATTTTGAAACAGGGTCTAGAGACTGGCCTTGAACTTTCGATCCTCCTGTCTCAGCCTCCAAGTACTGGGATTGCACCACCATGCCTGGCTTTACCTGCTTATACCTTGATCACCAATAGCATTTGTCAGTAGATTTAGTTTTGTATTAAACTCTCCCGATCAAAGGATAGAAAAATGTTCTCAAGGTTCAGTCCAGCAGCAGCAACAGCAGAACTTCAAAAATGCAAATTTTTAGACCTTACCCTGGATCTATTGAATTAGAAAAATGCATCCAGGGGCTCAATAGACTGTGTTTTGCAGACATCCTAAGTGATTCTGATGCATGCTAAATGCATGAAAAATAGTGGTATACTTGATATTTCTGTGTGTGTGTGTGTGTGTGTGTGTGTGTGTGTGTGTGCGCGTGCGCACAGTGTGTAGGGAGTATCCAAGAAATGTGACATCTTACACAAGAGCAATCAGCAAAACTGGTTTTGCTATATCTTTTCAGAATTGTCCATGGTATGCTAAGAGAAGATTCCTAAGACTTTAATTTTACACTAATTTTTGTTCACTCAATGATCATTATAGAGGAGGGCAATACACACTTTCCTCAATATTCCAGATTCAGAAAATTGCTAATTAATACAAATATGCTTATTCAATAAGGCTTTATTAGTAACAATTTACCTATTTGACTGAACTCTATCCAATTTAAAAAATAATTATTGTTTATGTGTCTCTCTTCCTTGTTAGCTGGTGAGCTTCAGATAGCTCAGGACAATGACTTACAGACCTGGGACACAGTATTTGTCAATAATTGCTAATGGAAGGAAAGGGGAAGGGAAGAAAGGAAGATTGAGAAGAACAGAGGGAAGGAAGGATCAAGTCGAATGAAATAAAGGAATTAAAATAGGGTTTTTAGATAAGCAAATTCAATAATGATTTTACTCTGGTACATGAATTTTATTTTCAAATAATGTGGTCCATGAAATAAAAGCGTCCTTCAAATTACTCAACATGTAATAAAACTACAGAATATAAATATGCGGTTAAGCAGATGCTGTCAATGATTGTAGGTGCCAATTTTAACATACCCTTTGGTAACATTATTCATGCAGTTTTCCTATGTGTTTTTCCCCACAAAACAATCCATTTTTCTTAAATAATAATAATTGCTAGCAGCCCAACTCTAATAAACAACCCTACAATAATAAGTCAGTATGTGCCCATACAGAGAAAAGAGAAAGGATTACTTCAGAAAACAGATGTCAGCTTCAAGCTTCCAAGGACTTATTATAAACAGAAGTCAGTAAAGAACATGAAAAATACTTTGGCAGTACTATTTGAATACAGAGCTAATGAAAGGCTATATTCACCATCAAATGTATGCTAACAGCCAAATTGCCAGAAAATCTACTGTTTCAGGAGAGGTCTATGCCAAAACACAGACTACAATTATACATAAAAAATGGTTAAACAAAATGTGAAACAGCAGGATTAACTTTGTACTGGGAAATCTGTTTCAGTATAATTGCATTCTGTTGTGACAAATAGGAAATATATGCAAATAATGAATTAGAAATCAATTTTGGATAAATAAATAATGTTACAGGAAAAAATTCTAAGAGTAAAATTTGTAAATTAGCTTTTATTGTGAGCCACTTCCTCTCTTTAATATTCGTTTCAATAAACACTTTAGCAATATAGAATAATGGTATATATGTAAGCCTATTATAGCTAACTCCAAAAAGGATTTTATCATTTTTCATACTGGCCATTTTTCTACCTGAACAAACACTAGAAAAAAGTTCTAACACTTAAATTATGAAAATTTAGTCCTTTTAAAGATACAACCCTATCTAGTAAATCTTTCGAATAAATGTTTTATATTTTGCAATTTTGTTGGGTTTTGTTGTTTGCGATTTTTGTTTGTTGTTGCTATGTTATTGTCGTTGACATTTTTGAGCACCAAGTAAATGATATCATAAAAATAACTTTTAAAGTTTTAATCACATATATTTTAAATCTCAATAGGCTGTTCCTACCATGTACTGTTTGGAAGTCCCTATGTATAATACACAATAGTGTGGGATGAGGAGATGCTACATTTATTTTAAGAGAGGGGAAAAAAATCTGTATTTCATTTGTTACACTGCTAACTTCACTTTAGGTAATTGCATTCAGCTTTATTATTGCCCAGAGCAATAACTGATTGTTAGTTATTGAAGTCTGAAATGATTTTCTCATTCCCCAGGGGAATCTGGAGATTTACATGGTGCACAGCAGTAACTAATAGATATAATCTGGTCATAATGTAGCCATATAATGTGTTATTTACTTGTGGAGAACATAGATGTTCAACATTTTAACATTTTCTTAAGCAGAGTGGCATATTTTACTCAAGATATATAAACATTGACTGTATACTGCTCTACCTTTTAAAGACTGTCAAAATATTAGTAACCTTTTTAAAAAGCTGACCAGATATAGTATTTTCTTAGAATTTATGAACATATGCATACATATGTATATGCAATAATATGTGTAATTTTTCCTTTTGTGGTGTTTTAAAAATTATATTTTACTTACAGGATTTTGAAAAAGAGCTTTATATTATTTTAAAATTCCTTTATACAATTCTAACATATATCTCTGAAATTCTAAATGAGATTTAATATATAATCAAAGTAAGATAGTCCTAAAAATAAACTTAGTGTGTGGCTATTCTGCAAGTATTTTTTAAAAAGAATTGACTGTTTTCTCCAGCATATGTTTCAAGTTTTATAGTTTTACTTACCACTCATTTAGTTAAATAAGCATAAGCTTTCTCTGCTTCTTTATCATATTAAGATCAATAGCTTAACCAAACGAGGAGCACACATAAAGCCAGGACAGAGGAGACAGGCAGGTTTCCACCCAAATCCTCACCTTTGGTGTGTGGGAAGCTAGCTCCCTTTATAACATGAGGGCATTGGCATGCTCTAATTCTGTGCAAAATGCACATATAATGCAAATTTATTGCATATGATGCTTGAATAAATAAAATTCTAAAGCAGCATAGTGTAATAGGGGCAAATGTTTTATTAAAGGAGGTTTTTCTTTTCTTTTTTTTCTATCCAACTGATATAAATGTTTTATGAAGGTTTCAGAGTATTCCTCCTGGAAACATTATGCAGCCTGTACTTTTCACAAAGCAGGGGAGATTTTTGCATCTTACTCCCATTAACCCTGATAAGTGTTATCCACGAAACACCTTGTGCATCAGACATAAAAACAACCTTTTCCCAAATAAAAAATAATAAAATAAAGCAAAACTTCCCCTGGGCTATGCATAGAGATTTATATTCCTCAGAACTGAACTTATTATGTATGATGTATGCTAAAAACATACTAATTCTTCTGCTAATTCTGGAAATTCTCACTGAAAAGTGATGATCCTGACTACTTCTCAGCAAAGATTTACTAGCAAAGAGCTCAGTAAGGACTCATATTACTCAGACTATAAAATATAGTATAAAGGCTCATCATAAATAATTTATACTAGAATACAGTCATCACAATAAATGAACAAAGTACATTTTGCAAAGCAGTGTCCCTGATTTTTTTAAAAAGATGCCTACTTGCCAATCCAAAACAGAAAAATTTCCCAAGTATTCATGATGTGTCTTCCAGCATTGCCAGCACCAAGAATTTTTAAATCGGTGGGCATTTTCTATTCTAATCAGAAATTATTCAGTGCAATGTGTAAAAAAGGAATGTGAGATGCACATTTGGATTCATTAACAACTAGTTTTCTAATCTAGTCTTGGAGAAACAGATCTACCAACTACTGAAAAAAGTTTTAATTTTACTAAGACCTAATGCAGAGACTTTATAAAGTATACCTCACAAATACTTTGGTGTAGGACCCAATCAAGCTTATGAATCATCTTCAAATTCAGGTCTCTTTGAAATGTGGATTCTTGCAACAATCTGGGAAAGGAAAGACATGATAAGGATCAGGAAAGACTTCCTGAAGGAAGAAATATCTAGACCAGGCCCCAAATACTGGAGTTAACCAGGCAATGGACTCTGGGCATAGGAATGGAGGATGAGGAGAGTAGAGGAGGTTATTCCCAGCAGAAGAAATAGCAAGTACAAAGGCCCAGAGATGGACACTGGAGAAAGTACAGATAGATCAAAGATGTAAGATGGGCAAAGGAAGTTCTGCCACAGAAGGAATGGACAAAACATTGACTTTATATTCATATGACATAATGTTGCACACCAGTTAGAAATAAACTGTACATAGATGAATATGGATAGAATTCAATAGCTTCAAACTCAGCAGGGGGAAAAACAGGCTACAAAATAATATATATCATGTGGAACATTTATATAAGTTAAAATACATAAAATAATACTTTTTTATGGCTAAGGACAAATAAAGCAAAAAAAAAAAAAAAGGAACAGAAGAATGTATACCAACATCAGGAAGCTATTGTTCTGAAGAGAATGGAAGAGGAATGGGTTTCCAGGTGTTAGATAAGTCCCCATTAATGACTCTTCCCTTCATTCTAACAAGTGAAAATACAGTGACTAGAGATCAAGATATCACCATTATTCTGGCCAAATCTGAATTGAGGGATGTGACAGGAGTGCAGTAAAATGGGCTTCTTCATGTTAAAAATAGATACAGTTGTCCACACCGTCATGCACAGCTCTGAACTTACACAGATCTGCTCCTGCAGGGGTAAGGCTTCTCCCTGAGCAATCAATGTGTTGCTGGGGAGTAGCACTGTGGTTCCCACAGGTACACCTGTCTGAAGATAAGGAGGAGCTGAATACCCAGATCCAGTTCCTTCTCCCAAACTCACCAACAATAGAACAACTTCCCCTGAGCAGAGAGGCGAGAAGCTGGAGAAACCATTAGTACTGTGCTGATGGGAGTCCTCCATCTGAAGGAAGCAGCACGAGTGGGCAGTAACTGTTTCTCCTTTAGAATATTTGAAAATAGCTTACAAAGAATGCAGACTTCCCAAGAATAGTGATTGGGAACTGTTTTGTTCATGGATAGATCCCATGCACCAAGAAGAGTGGATGGTGTACACTAGGTGCTCAAAAACTGTCTTTTGATTAAAGAAGATCTTATTTCTTAAAGAAAAAGAAAATGTGATTACCTACACAATAGAATACTACTCAACCTTTACAAAGAAGGGAATTCTATCATTTGCAACAACATGGATGAATCTAAAGGACAGTATGCAAGTGAAATACGTTCAGCACAAAAAGACAAATACTGCATGATTGCACTTACATATGGACTCTAAAACAAAGGTTGAACACATTGACAGCAGAATGGTGGTTACCAGAGGTTGGGGGAAGGTGAAAATGGGGAGACATTAATCAAAAATTACCAAGTTTCAGTTAGAAAGAATATGTTTTTGAGATCTATTGCACATTATGTTAACTATGGTTAATCATGAATATTTCAAAATTGCTAAAAGTGTATTTTTAATGTTCTCACCACAATAAAAGATAAGTATATGTGAGGCAATGAATATATGAGATTGATTTAATATTTCACAGTGATAAACATATCAAAATATCACATTGTACTCCATAAAGATATGCAATTATTATTTATCAATTAAATAAAAAGTAAAAAATGATCTGAAGAAAACATCATAGAATGTTAGTCCTATTTTTTATGAAGGGCACAGGATATTGTAATACTTGCTGCATTTTTCTCTAAGTTTGGAATATTTCCATAAAAAATATAAGACTGGGCATATTTTAGCAGTGAAGGTAGATAGCAACAGATTTAAAAGGCACTTGAATGCTTTACAAATGGGATAGGTTTTAATAACAGCTGACAAAAATTTATTCAGGCCACACCACTGCTGAATGAGTCTGAGGTCCAGTTCCTACATTAAAGATCATTAGGGACAGAAATGAGGCAAAAGAAAAAGAAATTTGGTAAAGGAAAAACTTTGGCACCAACTATGGTGCTATTTTTGCACCATTCCAACTCTGTTTCTTGGCATGTGCTTATGGAAAATCTCTCGTCATGGAAACCATGAGTGGAGGAGAGATGTCACCTCTCAGAGCATCTGATTTCAGATAGGTGCTGGGACAAAAATACTGTCAAGGTACCCAGGATTCCAGTTTGCATGCAATTTAACTGTTTCCTTTTATCTTTGCCTTCCAAGTAAGCTTAAGATTGCTTGGATCAAGCCTCACTGACATTATATTGAAATAATCAGTTTTCAACACTACATAGACACACACACACACACACACACACACATGCACAGCCTTGCTCACTCCTGCTGTCCCCAGTCCCTACACCTTAAAATGGGTCTAGCATTACTTCAGTAAGAGTCAGGACTCCTTCAGCAACTTGGGGAACACAGAATTCCATAGCACCAAGAGCAGATAGAACAGAGGATAGAACAGAGGCTTTGACATTTATAAAAGATGTTTTTAAAAAACAAGTCAGTGGATATTTGAGCAGTAACAAAGATGGAAGGAAAATACTTTGGATGCTGTAAAGTGTATTATGGATGTGTCTAGAGAATGAGAACCAAGAAGAGGGATATTGGTAGACCAACCAATCTTTCTACAAATTTCTTTAGGATCAACTTCCCTAAGTGTTTACAGGTTTTGATTAGCTTCTTCTTCCTGAACTTTTGATCATTAAGATATTGACATTGAAAAGAAAATTTTTTTCTTAGCAGGATCACACAGGTAAACAAAACTTTCCTCCAAAGTCAGGATGATTTCGTTCTTTGAACATTTCTTTCTGGGAGCTAGTGTAGGGCAGTGATGAAGAGAATGGGCTCTGAACTTAGGGTGCCTGCAACAAAATCCTGACCCCAACACTCACCAGCTGTGAGTGGGCCTCAAAGTCATTTATCCTAAAACTTAGTTTCTCCATCTATATCTGGGGTAATTAATAGCCACTAACTCATTGGTTTGGGACATTCAATAAGTTAATGTTCAAAATAACTTAGCAGAGAATGTAGCACATGGTAAAGAGTCAATAAATGTTAGCAAATGGGTTATCAACATTTTAAATTATTAGTAATAGTTCATGTGACTTTGCATATTTATGGCATATATTCTGATTGTTATATATACCAAAACACATATGTAATAATGAAAACACTGAATAAGTAACAAATTGATTTGGGTGCATGGTTCTTGACCTCCTCCTCTAGTTAATTCAGTGAGGCAAGTAATTATTGTTTTATTCTGTGTTGCTAAAACTTCACCTGGTAAAGCCCAAGGGCCTCGGGCCCTATGTTAATTTTATCCGCTTTTCTTAACACCAGATATTGACTACTGTTTTTTAAAAATTTGGAGTGGGTACAAAAGATAATGGACTTGCTTTGGACTTTAATTTGTATACATACTGCTCATGTTCCCTGAAAACATTGAAGCATTTTAGAAGTAATTCACCATTTTATTACTCAAAGAGTGTTCATTCAGCATATGACAAAGATGTCATATCATACACTGGAAGGAAAGTTAAAAGTAAATATTAGTAGTTCAGTACATTTCCTGTAAATACAACGACAGGCAGCAGTTTGTTCCTGGGTAGGCATGTTCTCTACTACCTGACCCTGCCATCTTGACCATGGCTATTGTCAAGTTGGGCACCCAACTTCAGGGCAGACAGAGACTTCTGAGATGGCATGAGTCTGACCTCCCAGTGATGCTGACATCTGAACTAATCCAATCTTCCTTCTGTGTGGGACTGAAGAGAGAGGTAGCTAGTGGTGGTGGGAGCAGAGTGAAAAACTGCTGAAGAAAAACAAGTAGAAATTGGAAGCCAACTGAGGAGGGATGGGCCACAAGCAGCTAAGGAAGTAATGAGGTAACTTGATAATTGCATTGGCTTTTAATGGCTGTTCATTAGTTTTTATTCTTTCTGAAAACAGTTTATTTTCTGGCTTTCCTTGAAGATAGACTACGATTCCTGTTTTCCTCATTTTTATAGGATTACCTGTAAAGGTGACCTAAATGAATCCTTGCAAACAAAAGAGCCTATAGAGAAACCAAAATAACACAAAATTGGCTAACTTTGGGGCTTAAACTATGAACCACATTGATGTAATTTATTAGTTATACCTATGTTCAGTAACTAAAAAATTATATTTACATTATTTTTGTCTGTGTGTACCGGGGCTTGAACCCAGGGGCATTCTACTTCTGAACCCTTCTGAACAACACTCCCAGCCCTATTTTAATTTTTATTTTGAAACAAAGTCTCTCTTAGTTGCTGAAGGTCTTGCTAAGTTGCTGAGGCTAGCCTCCAACTTGCTATCTTGTCTCAGTCTCCCAAATACTGAGATGATAGGCATGTGCCACCATGTCCAGCTATTTACAGTATTCTCATACTTGAAAATCTTTTACATTCTACAGTGAATTTTTTTTTTTTTTTTGCTGTACTGGGAGTTGAGCCCCAGGGCATTCTACCTCTGAGCTATACCCCCAGCCCTATTTTTATTTTTTATTTTGAAACAGGGTCTCACTAAGTTGCAGGGGGCCTCACTAAGTAGCTGAGGCTAGCCGTGAACCCAGATCCTCTGGTCTTAGCCTCGCAAGTACTGGGATTACAAACGTGCACCACCACGTCCGGCTTTAGTAATTTTTTTTGGGGGGGGGTTGCTTTCTATGCCTAATCTATGGGAAACTCTTGGGTGTACATGAACAGTCCACATTTTAAGCACTCATATGAGATACAACTCATTAGTCATTTTATCCTAATCTCTTATATTTGTATTATAATTATTAGGATAGATTTATTTTTAAATTATTTTCTTATTTGCACTGTTTACATTATAAAAGTTCAAGGGTATAGAAATTCTAAAATTAATACTATGCTTTAACTTAGAGGTAACTTATAGATAGGAAAAGTGATTCATATCCTCAGCTATTAAAATATATATATTTGACAAATTATATAAGCCCTTTTCAGCTGGAGTCTATTCATTTACTTTAAAATGTTCTCTAGATACTTTTCTATTTGAATAACTGATGTTTTTGTTTTGCTATATGTAGTATATGTAAACATTTTATTTTTAAATCACAAATTTTAAATAGAAAAACAAAAACGCCCAATGTAAGACTAGGCTGTTCTCCCAACTGCTCCCATAGCAGTCTGTGAACTTCCTTTTCTCTATTTATTCAACTAACTTATTTGCTCACTTGTCAGTGGCCCTCACTAGCTTGAAAATTCTGGAGGAATAAAACAATCTCTCCAGTATTTTGTGATTCCCAGCATCCATAACATAGTAGGCATTTGATAAATTTTTGCTAAATTACACAAGTGAAAAAATAACCACTTTTTTAAGGACTGTAAAATGACACATTTACTTATATGCTTAGGGCAGCAACTAAATGCTTACATTGAATATGTACTTCTTCTTAAGCAGCTATTGGACTTATGAGGCTATTATGATGAAAGCAGATGGGATATTTCATTGCTTTACCCCAGGAAGGGAAAGAAAGTGATCAAAATTTGTCATCAGAAGTACAAATTAATAAGGCATTAAAACATCATTTGAAAGCTAACATCGTATGCACTTCCTGTGGCTATTATTAAGTCCTTTAATTGTTGGTAATTTTGATATTAGAGACCTTTGATACCGAAGGATTGAAAGCATAGCAAGAACTATCTGTGTGTGCCCTTTCCTTTTTGTGCATTTAATACGGAGCACTACACTCGCTCCACTTCATGCTGATGGAGGTGGAAGGGGGAGATGGAGGTGGAAGCCTGCCACTGAATTTGAATTATGTAGGGAACATAGCCGTGTTGTACTGTCTTGTCAATATCTCCTTCCAGCTGGTGCTGACATAATTAGGCACATCAAGCACAGAAGAAGACATTTTAAATTCAAAGCACTGTTCCAAGTCCTGTGAGTAGCTATGAAAGGTGCCGGAAGTAATCAATAACACATGGTAAGGTGTGCAGTTCTAGTAGGTTATCCACCCACTTTGGGTCTATTATAAGACACAAAGAAGTAGAAAAGCCAAGATTTCTAACTCCTAAAAGAGTGGCCTTGTTTAAAGAGTTTGACTTATTAGAGTGTATTTTCTTTAAGAAAACATGTATATACTTAGCACTGAATCTTTCATCACCAGCATAATGCAAATAAATGTAAAGTCCCTGAGACCTGGAATGTCACCTCTTTTCACCTATACGTACCCCCAGCACTGAACAATATGTGGTAATTAGTAGTATGTCAATAAATATGTGTTTGCAATATGAATGTGTAAATGAAGAGCCTTCATATTTTCTTCATCAGTAAAGTAGGACTATATCACACATTAGGGGATTGCTAAGTCAGTTAGAAATAAATTAGATAAATCATCTGTAGCATATAGGTGATGTCGCTTTATGGGAGTCATTTATAATGATAATATAGATTTGAAATTATAATGGGACATATCATACATTTTGGCTTTTACAAATATAACTTGAGCTTCTGTCCCTCACTGTCTTGCCTGACTCTTGCCTGCCTCTTCTTTCCCTCAATCCTTCTCTTTCATTCTTTTCCAATTCTCTATTTCTTATACATTTCTTTGGCAGAGCAGGTTACTTATCACTTTTAAATTCATCTTCCAAGCTCATGACTTAAGTGTCTCAAATGCCACTCTCTAAAAGACTTATCAAAGTATGTTCCTAAACAAAGACAATTGTCTCCCAAGAAAAATTTTTAGTGCCAGCTGAGATTAATTTTTCACCCGCTTCAGATATGTAATTTCTACTGTCATTCATAGAAAGTTCTGTCACAGTTGAAAAAAGACACCATATGGAACAAGGTCCGTAAATACCTTCCTACAGCATGTGGGGGTATAAATTTAGTTTGTGATCCAAAAGATTGCAATAATCTAAATGGTCGTTTTCAAACTTCAAGGTAGAATTCTAGAAGTTCTTGGGGAAAGTGAGGTTGAATGGTTGAATCTCTGGGTGATTAGATGCTAACACTTTTATTTGCTTAATAGATAGTATTTGTTTGGGGAGAAATCTATCTTTAGAGAATAAAAGAAGACTTGAAAATCATTGGACTAAATAAGATGGAGGAATAATCAGAAAAGCATCACTCAATAAAAATTCTATGACAAAGCATTAGCAAAATATAAGGTAAAACGTAGTGCTTAGTACTAATAAACCACCTATTTACAGTATTTTTCAAGGGATAATCTGAGGGACATGTATATGTTTTTGCAACTTATCCATGCATTTCATTCTTCCACAAATTGAAAACAACAAAGCTTGTAATGTGACATAAAATGATGTTCCTCATTGTCTAATAGATGTCAATAGTGGTCTATAACACTTACAAATTGCTTTTAGTGAAAAAAATATCACACTAATATAAATGGGATAAAAAAGGTATACGATGAATGGTAGATATTTATTCTACATGTTTGGAGAGAGATTAACGATTATGACCATAATCTTCCCATAGCAGTTAGTATACTTTCAAACAAGGTAAGAGCCTGTTTTCTACTATATATATTAAAGACCTTGCAAGAGTAACTGAACAAATTTTCTGTGTTTGGGTCCTCCAAGAAGAGGAAATGGTAGGATTTTACTAAGGGGAAACAAGGGAAGGATAAAAGGGAGGAAGCTGGAGCAGGCAAGGAGAGCATTGAGACCCTCTGTGCATGTCTCACATCTCTGAAAGGAGAGGACGAAGAAAGGAGCATTAGGTAGAAAGAGTCTCAGACAGCAGCATAGTCCTAAGAATGTTTGGGTGAAGCCAATGGAGTCCCCAAACCAATTGTCCTTCACAGGAGCATTGTTTCTTGTAATAAGTGCACAGTAATCCAAGTGGGAGCAGCTTGGGAGAAGTGTGGCCCTGGACAAGTGCTGGTTATGGATTGACAGGGATGTCAGCTGAGCCTATCCGCCAAGGATGCTCCCCCAGTGCAGGTCCTAAGCAGTGCACATCTATGTTCTCCATGTTTTCCAAATGGGGAGACTGTTTTCAAAGAACCTGTTAACAATTTTAACCTGGCAGACAATAAATCCACCTGTGCCTTTTAATCAATCTGTAAAACAATTAACCTTTATGTTTGTTTTAACAGAAAAAAACTCCCTGCAAATAATTTGTACTAAAACAGAGTCTTCATCTGGCTATATTTTCATGGTCTATAAAATTTGGTAGTCTATGGATACATTTTTTCATTAAAAAATGAAGTAATGAATTAAGTTTCTACTGAATGTAAGATACAGCCAATATGATATATTTTTAATCCTTAAAGTATTATTATGTACAGAACATGTAAGTAATTCAGTATATGATTTTCAGAATCCACAGTTTAGGGTACATAGCACTTATAAATAGAATGTGCTCAATAAATATCTCATGAATAAATGGGATGGCAATGGGATTCACAGTCACCTTGAGGTTTTTACACTAAAATATTTCCAGAGTTCTCATACTCCTCTTAAAGCTCTCTATCTTAAAATTTTTATTCAAATAATGTATTTTAAGTAAATAAAAACTTAACTCAAACAATATGACTGATGATTCAGTCATGTTACCTCTTCAAAAAAATTTCTACTTTGGGAAGATACATTTGGATCCATTTTATAAATTTTTATATTTTATTTTTATGGCCATGTGTTCAATAGTTTAATCTTTGAGGATAATATAAAACCCAGAAATCAAGCCCACATTTAATGATGCGATTTCCTTGAAACCAAAAATGAATTTTTCTAAAGCACAGAGCACTTCAGCCTGACTTGAAAACATCTGATTTTTCCTTCTCTGGCTAACTACATGGCTTTTTAAACTCTGTTTCCAATAGGATCATATTCTATTAAATTTAACAAGAAAAATTAATAAAATAAAACCATAACTTTAGAAACAGATGGTACTATGTCTTTTTTTGCAGCCATGACATATAATACAAACACATTTTATAGCAGTAACCCAAGCAGGAAACTATAGCAATATTGGGGTGAAAACAATGTATCTTATTTCTTTCAGTTCTGTAGACATTTAAGAGACTTGAAGAATGTCTGTTATCAAAATGGAAAAAAAAATCAGAAGTACTAAATTCAACCTCTACATTTACACACACTTTCCCAAAATCTTATAAATCACCCTGTCATACCTTTATTCCCTCCCATACTTTTCCTGAAAGACCACTGAGGAATTAACTATAGGGCTTTAAAAGTTGAAGGCATGTTTCAGCTCTGTAGGCTTTGTGCAAACTATCAGATGCTACCCAGGCTTGGGAGACAGACGTTTAGTATGTATTCATCATTTGACCTATTTTTGGTCATGCTGTATAGCTCTATACTTTTAAATAATAGAAAATCTTTACAGGTAATAATTATAGGAGGTCTTGCTTTAATTGACCAATTTGGGAATTAAGTCTAAAGGGTTTTTAATTGTTATTTTGTAAGCTTTCAGAGTTTCCAGTTACCCCTGTCAATTCCTAAGAAATAACAAAACACATTTTGTAGTTAAAGTGAGAATATTTCCCTGTCGAAAATTGCCTGTTTTTATTATTGTAAGAATTGGTCCACTGAACTTAGCTCAGCTTCCAAGGTCTCAGTGAGAATGCTATGATTAATGAGGTAGCCATTAATGTCAGTAGATTGAACAACCAAAATCTGATTATATTAAAGTGCTTCCCAAACATTAGGGTCACATTAACAGTTTATTGAAACAAGCTGATAAAATTTAAAATGGTCATCTAATTCCCTTGGGTTCCTAATTGTTGCATGATAAATCACTCTGTAGAGAAATCTATTACAATGTTCCAAATGAGAAAATGTAATTTACTGTACCATTACTAGGGTGTCTGAAGCACTTCAGTTCTTTAACAGGAGGCTTTTGCTAGAATGAGGAAAAAAATGCTCAGATTTTTTTAAGGGTCTGGCCTTGAATAAAACCTCTTAATGATAAATCGTCCAACTATGAATTGGGTAAGAAAAAATGATGTATGTTATGAGCCTGCATTATGTAAAAACAAATTACATTAAAGTTCCTTATGAGTCGATTACTGAAAGTTCAGTGTGAATGAGCCTTTATTGATGCTCATCTACTCTTTAGAAGGAAATCGCTGCAGAAATCAACTATACCATACAAACTTGTTGAAATACTTCTTTGCATGGAAGTCTGATCAATTTCCCTGCAGAGACTTAGGTCTTTGCTTTGAAAGATGTTTTCTGAGTCCAAGAAGAGCAAGCTAAATCTTTGGTCAGTTTCAGGCATTTTGATCATTCAACCTCTGAATGTAGTATTTCCAGGAATGGCCCAACAGCTTCAGATTTTGTTAAATACTTGAAACTAGGTTGTTTCTTGTTCCTGGATAGGCCACTGGCTATCAGAGGGGAGGAGGAGGTGAGCATTTCTGGGAATGGCCTGGAAAGGTGGTGACCCCAACTGTTTTGATATAACTAATGACATAGTTAAAGGAAAGGGATATAAGCACGTGCAAATAATGGGAAATGGTTAATCTATGTAGCACTCATGGAGAGGAAATATTCTGGGTTTGAAGCTCTAATTTACTAGAATTATTGTTATTGAAATTCAAGGGAAAAAAGTTTTTCAAGAGGCTTTCCTTGACCCTGTTTCCTTCCCAAGTCAGAGTGGGGTTTGGGCCTTTCTCCCCACATTCCTAAATTGACTGCGTGAATCATTAGTAGAGCAATCATCAAATTATAGTGTAATTATTTGTGTAAATGTTTGCATGATCAATCAATTCTTCAAGGATAGTCCTTACATTAAAAAAAAAAACAACTTCTGTAATCCCAGATCCTGTCAGAATGTCAGATGAAAAGTAAATGCTGAAGAAATGCTTTTTTTTTCTTTTGGTACTGGGAGATTGAACTAAGAGGCATTCTACCTCCAAGCTACTACACCCCCAGCCCTATTTTTTATTTTTATTTTGAAACAGGTTCTCGCTAAGTTGATGAGAGTCTCACTACTTGGTGAGGCTGTCCTCAAACCTGTGATCCTCCATCTCACCCTCCCAAGTACTGGAATTACAGGCCTGCATCACTATGCCTGGCTAATAAATGCTTATTGAATTAATAATTAATTAATTTGAAAAGAATAATTTAAATGGTAAATAGCCTAGAATATCATGTCCATTTTAGATGTTTGATTTGTGGTCGGGATGTCTTTAAAAATTCCTTATATACCTTGTCTTTAATAATATTTTTTGTATTTCCATAGATGATTATTTTGGTGTCCTTTCTTTTTCATTTGCCTACATGTCCCACCAGGAAAGATTTGGTTGGATGAATATTGCTGGGGTTTAGTATACCCAGTATACTTTGGAAACTCAGAAAGACAAAGTAGTTCCAGAGTGAACTATGTGTTTAGGCATCTGAGTAGGAGGCACAGAAACAGCTGTCAGAGCTTGGGGGAATGCTTACAGTTGTAGGGTAGATTGGCCCTGTGATGAGTCCCTGAGACATCAGTGCTATCGGAAAGGCTATTCGGGCAACCTGGAAATGGTGAAAAACAATCTTCAAATTACTAGTTACATTTTAGATGTCCCTAGAGAAGTTCAGATACACTTCTACCTATCTAAAGAGTTTTGCAAGAATGTCCACAAACTTCCTGGTGAGCTCATTCTAGATATCAGTGTCTTGACTTGAGAACGGGATAGTAGGAGAAAGATGGTATAAAGAACAGGCCCTAACTTCTGCACTCATAGAGAAGAGAAAGAATTATCATAAATAAAAATAGATGAATCACACTCATGCCGTAAGTCAAATATCAGACCTTTTTATTTTTCTCTATGAGAAAAATGTATAAGAATTAAATATATCTGCATTGAATCTCAAAAGTTAAATATTTCTGTGGTCTAAGGCTTATAGAATTGATCATTCAACTAGGAGGAGAGTCTGTAATTTTAAAAGACTATATCACTTTCTTTTTATTTAAAAAATATTCTTTGGCAACATGTAAATATTTGAAATGTCTTTTTTTTATCCTGGCATCTTACCCCTCAGGATTTTAGATTTTAAATTGATAGAATGCTAACTTGTTTTCATTATAATGCTGACAGAGCATTCATTTTTTGGTATCTGTGTGGCATACTTCCTCAATTTCCTCAAGTCTTTGCTAGAATTTTGTTATTACCCCAAAGCCTTTCTTTACCAATCTACCTAAAATAGCACTTCTTCATTACTCTATCCCCAGACTATTTCAAAAATATACTCTCAGGACACTAGACATATTTTTTTGCTATTGTCTGCTTTCTGTTATTTTAGCATAAGCTGTATGAAAATAGACAATTTTCACAACTGTAATAACTGTAGTACTATTATGATTTGGATTTAAAATGTCCCCCGAAGCTCATGTGTTAAGCAATGCAGCCAGGTTTGGAGGCAGGGCATGACTGGAGGAGGTGAGTCCCTGAGGGCATGGCCTTGGGAAGTCTATTCACCAGCCGTTCACGCCTGGGAGCCAGCTTACCATGGACTGACCTCTGAAATCATGAGCCATGAATACATCTTTCTTCCTCCAGGTTGTGTATATCAGATATTTTGGTCACAGCGACAAAAAAAGCTGACCAAAACAAGTACCTATAACAGCTCCTGGTATATATCATATATGTGTATATGTGTGTATATATATGTGTGTATGTATAGCTGTGTATATATATGTATATATATACATATATATGTATATATATGTGTGTCTGTGTGTGTATGTGTATGTGTATATGTATTTATGTATATGTATATAGAGATAGTTAAATAACTGTAGAATAGAGGTAACAGAATGTGTCAGTTATAAAAGCATCTTCTGTTTTCAGAAGAACAAGTGATTTATTAAGTTTGGAATGCAGAGTTTGAAATGGGAGTATAATCATTAGATTTGAATTAAGGATAAAAGGCATACCAATAGAGGAAGGATATGGAAGAAGGAAGAGGGGAAGGAAAGGGGATATACAGGGAAATGAGATTTTATTATGTGTGTATACAAATATGTAAGAATAAGTCCCACTATTATGTATAATCATAATGTACGGTTAAAAAATCAATGCACAGGATAGCTCATGTTTACATCAATATCAGTGAGTAATGTTTTTTTACAGATCTGAATTATATCACTTCTGATGAGACTTCACTAAGAATTGAATTGAAATGGCATTATCTAATCATCAGGAAGGAAAATAGGAAACAAGGGTCCTGGATAAACCACAAATTATTATTTTTTATTAAGTAGACATTGACTTGAATGGATACATTTCAAATTATATTTTTCTTGAAAACCACTGTCTTCCTCTTTTTCAACCCTGGAAGGCCCTCAAACTTGGTGCAAGAGATTTATATTTACTACACAAATTAAGAGAGAAATGGTTAATATCATTTGTTAAAAGAACAAGTGGAGCCAGAACTCAGTTGCCCCCTAGGTCTGTGGTCTGATCTCCAATGTAATCCCAAAACATGTGCCATGATTCTAAGAACAGGTGGAAAAGCAATCAGTCAAATTCTGAATAGTGCCATCTCTGGTCCGAGCAATGACTCGTGGCTGTGCCCATCTCAATGAAATCCTTCCTTTTGAATCTTAATTAATTTGATTAGGTAGATAAATAACTAAATAAAAAAACAATGTGGGTTAAATTCATATTATCCTTGATAGCATTTTCCCCATTTTAGTCAAAAGTTACGCTAGGTTTCCTGTTTTGAGAGTTTCATATGCATATACTTTGCCTATATTTTCTACTAGTTATTTTTATTTTTGTTATTCATTTGTAGAAGTTCTTTGTATATTATAGATACAATCCATGAATAATTGTATGTATTGAAAATATCTTCTCAGTTTCTCTTCACTTTTTTTCTGGCATCTTTTGATATATAAAATTTGTTGATCCAATGCAGTCAAATTAATTAATCATTTTCTTTATGGCTTGTGTTTGTTAAGTCTTATTTAAGAATCCTTTCATAGTGTAGGGCCAGAAAGAATTCCCTGATCATTCTACCTAGAATTGCAATGCAGTCCTTGCCTCTGTAGTCATTCTTTACTCCTCTATTCCCACGGGATTTATTTTCCTTGAAAGTACTTACAATTTCCAATATATGTTTCCACTATATATTTTGTTTGTTTATGTTTTAGTATCTGTCTTGCTGCATTAAATGTGTGTTTCATAAGAGTAGGGATACTTTTTGTTATTTTCATGTATGTAACCATACTACCTGAAAGAGTACTTGGTACAAGTGGATGTTCAACAAATATTTGTAATTTATAAATGCATATTTCTTCTAAATGTTTTAAAGCTTTGAATTTTACATTTAGATCTTTGAATTTTTTGTAATTAAATTTTTATGTATGGCATAAAGTAACATTTTACTTTTACATGTTTTCCAAATGGATAACAAATTGTCCAACACCACTTATTCAATAGTCCAACAACTTGAACATATAGGAAGTTTATATATATATATATATATATATATATATATATGTGTGTGTGTGTGTGTGTGTGTGTGTGTGTGTGTGTGTGTATGTAGGTGTGTATGTATGTACATATATATGTATGTATGTGTGTGTACTATATTTCCATATAGTATATTCACTAGAAGGTAAGCTCCATGAAAGCAAGGAATCTCTTTGTTATCTGCTCTGCCATCAGTGATTAGAACTGTGCCAACCACATTGGACTATTATACAGAATTAAAAAGAAAAATAATCTGTAACTACATGCAATAACATGGAAGAATTTCACAAATATAATATTGACTAAAAAGAGCCAAATACTGAAGAGTATGTACAATACCTTTTCAATTATATAAAATATAAAAAGAGCAGTGACTGAAAGGGAACAAAAGGGAGGTTTCTGGGTTGCTGACAATATTCTGATTCTTTATTTGGTTGATAATTAATTCAATAAATTTTTTTGTGTGTGTGTGGTACCGGGGATTGAACGCAGGGGCGTTCTACCTCCACGCTACGCCCCCGGCCCTATTTTTTATACTTTATTTTGAGACCGGGTCTCACGAAGTTGCGGAGGGCCTCACTAAGTAGAGAGAGAGAGAGAGACAGGAAGAGAGAAAGAGAGAGAGCGCGCGCGCACGCACGCATGCGCGAGCTGAGGCTGGCCGCGAACCCGGATCCTCCGGTCTCCGCCTCCCAAAGTACTGGGATTACAAGCGTGCGCCACCACGCCTGGCCAATAAAAATTTTTGAAGATTTAATAAATATTTGTTATGGGTAGCCTTATTCCATTCCATTGTTTTATCTGCATGTGTCTACACCGATACCTGATTGCACTGATTACTAAGTTTTACAATAAGTATTCATATCTAAGAGGATATGTTTTCTATTTTATTTATATTTATATTAGCTAATATAATAAAGCATTTATTCTTCCTTTTCCTCTACAAACTACACTATGAATAATTAAATAGTAAATGAAGAAATGTTGCTTTTTATAGCAACAGTTTGGCTAATAATGAGGAATTATTATTACAGCACTAGAATATCTCTATTTTGCAATCTCTTCCATATTAATGGATCTAGACATTGATCGCCAATGACTGCTAGCTTTCGAAGAGAGTTGCAATGAGACTTTTTAAAAATTGGCATTGGTACATTGTAATTATACATCATAGTGAAATTCAAAGCACAAATCACTTGTATTTCCCTTCATATCCCATCCCACTCCCCCTTCCTCCATCCCCATACATGTTAGTAAGATTGGTAGTGACACCTTCATGTATGGACATAACTTTATTTGAACTATTCCCTTTCTTCTTTTTTTTTTTTTTGTGGTACTGGGGATTGAACCCAGGGGCATTTTACCTCTGAGCTACATCCCCGGCCCTATTTTTTATACTTTATTTTGAAACCGGGTGTCATGAAGTTGCAGAAGGCCTCACTAAGTAGCTGAGGCTGGCCGTGAACCCGGATCCTCCGATCTCAGCCTCCCAAGTACTAGGATTAGTAGCATGCACCACCATGCCCGGTTTGAACTATTCCGTTTTTTGAGCTTTATTTTCCCATCCCCATCTCCCTCCCCCAATCCCTTTCCACTACTCAACTTGTCTCTCTTCTCATTTGACTGAAGTCCCTTTTGTTTCCTATTTTCATTCTAACTTCCACATATGAGAGAAAACATATGACCCTTGACCTTCTGAGACTGACTGGTCTCACCTAGCATATTATTCTCTACAATCATCCATTTTTCCTGCAAATGACATAATTTTGTTCCTTATGGCTGAGTAGAATTCTATTGTGTGTATATACCACATTTTCATTTTTTTTTTTTGCGGTACCGGGGATTGAACCCAGGGGTGTTCTACCTCCGAGCTACACCCCCGGCCCTATTTTTTATCCTTTATTTTGAAACCGTGTCTCACGAAGTTGTGGAGGTCCTCACTAAGTAGCTGAGGCTGGCCGCGAACCCGGATCCTCCGGTCTCAGCCTCCCAAGTACTGGGATTACAAGCATGTGCTGCCACGCCCGGCTATACCACATTTTCTTTATCCATTCATCTGTTGATGGACACCTAGATTGGTCCCATAATTTGGCTATTGTGCTGATATAAAAATGAATATGCATGTGTCACTATAATATTCTAACTTTAATTATTTTAGAAAGATACTGAGGAGTGGGATAGCTGGGTCAATGGTGGTTCCATCCACAGCCTTTTGAGGAACCTCCATACTGATCTCCATAGTGCCTGTACTAATTTATAATCCCACCAACAGGGTATAAAAGTGCCTATTTCTCCACATCCTTACCAGCATTTATTACTGTTTGTATTTTTGATGATTGCCAATCTAATTGGAGTTTGATGGAATCTCAGGATGGTTTTGATTTGAATTTTTCTGGTTCCTAATGATATTGGACATTTTTTCATATATTTGTTGGCCATTTGTATTTCTTCTTTTGAGAAATGTTGATTCAGTTCAATAGCCCATTTTTATTTATTTATTTTAATTTATTACATTTATTGGTGCATTGTAGTTACTCATTTTGGTAAATGTCAGGGTATCAGAAGCATGCATGCACACATTGCTCATTTACCCTCCCTCAAATCCCATGCCATTACCTCCCCCTTCTCTCCTTTCAATGCGCAGCATAGTGATCAACTCTGATAAGTTTGTTTATACACATTATGTGCATTAGTGTACTTCCCTCTTCCCCCCTCCAATCTCCCTCATTTAGATTGCCTTTGCTCAACTAAAGTTTTCTCCTTCTTTGTCTGGAGTTCCTTCTAAGTCCCATTCTCCCTAGCTTCTACATACTAGGGAGAACATCAAAACTTTCACTCTTTGCAATTGACTAATCTCACTTAGCATAATGTTCTCCACTGCCCTCCATTTCCCTGAAAATGTTGTAATTTTGTTCTTCTTTATGTTGTGTACATATCCCATAGTTTTGTGATCCATTCATCTGTTGATGGACACCTTGGCTGGTTCCAAAGTTTGGCAATTGTGGATTGTACAGCTATAAATATAGATACACATGCATTAGTCTGGTAATTTGGATTCAGTTCTTTTGGGTAGATGCCTAGAAGTGGTATTGCTGGGTCATACGGTAGGTTTATTGCCATTCTTCTGAGGATCCTCCACACTGTTTTCCAAAGTGGTTGTACAAGTTTGCAATCCCATCAACAGTGTATTAGGATTCCTGCTTCTCCACATCCTTGCCAGCACTTTTTGTTGTTTGTGTTATTAATGATTGCCATTCTAATTGGGGTTAGGTGAAATCTCAGGGTGGTTTTGATTTGCATCTCTCTAATTGCTAATGATGTTGAACATTTTTTCATACATTTACGGGCCATTTGTATTTCTTCTTCTGTGAAGTGTCTATTTAGTTCACTTGCCCATTTTTTTGATTGGATTATATGTTTTTTTTAATGGTGATTTTTTTTTAAGTTCCCTGTATATTCTAGATATTAGTCGTCTATCAGAGGAGTAGCTGGCAAAAATCTTCTCCCATTCTGTGGGCTCTCTGTTGAGGTTCTTGATTGTTTCCTTTGCTGCACAAAAACTCTTTTGTTTAAAGCAATCCCACGTATTCATCCTCATTTTAGTTTCCTGTGCCTTTGGGATCTTATTGAGGAAGTCTTTACCTGTGCCTATGTGTTGAAGTGTTGGATCTATGCCCTCTTCGAGTACCTGCAAGGTCTCTGGTCTGATTTCTAGGTCTTTGATCCATCTTGAATTGACTCTTGTATAAGGTGAGAAAGTGGGGTTTATTTCTATTTTTCTGCATATGGTTAGTGTATTGGACAGGGTTCTCTAGATTAACAGAATACACAGAATGAGTATATTTGAAAAAAGGGATTTATCAGATGGGCTTACAGTTTGAAGCAATGTAGTCCCAGGTTCTGACTGCACATGGAGAGTCAGAGGAACCAGTAGCTGGTCGAACGGTCTAAGAGCTGGAGTCTTAGGATCGGAGCAACCACTAATTCAGTC
>PVJS01011380.1:13361-45978 GCA_004027185.1 Glis glis | reverse complement strand
TTTTGAAACCGGGTCTCACGAAGTTGCGGAGGGCCTTACTAGGGGGAGAGAGAGAGAGAGAGAGAGAGAGAGGGAGGGAGAGAGAGAGAGCGAGCTGAGGCAGGCCGCGAACCCAGATCCTCCGGTCTCAGCCTCCCAAGTACTGGGATTACAAGCGTGCACCACCACGCCTGGCTTGTAATCTTGCTTTAGAGGCAGGTCTGGGTCAATCTTCTTTGAGTTCTGTGTGGACCTCTCTTCATCTCTTTCCAACAGGCATATTATAGGAAACTTGGAAACTAAAGAAAAGTGCAAAGAAACCATCCATCTGTATTCCTACCAATTAGAGACAGCCACTGTTCACATTTTGGTGTATTGTCTATCTTTTGTCTTTGTCTTTGTCTTTCTGGGTGGAAGAAGATATATCTATGTATATATGTATGTATTAGATATATATATGTACACGTATGCATAGATTAGATATATGTGTGTGTGTATATATATATGTATTCATATACATACTTAATATTCTGCTTTGGTTTTATTTAAATTTATATTGTGAGCATTTCCATGGTCAACAAAAAATCTTGGAGACCAGGCTGAAAGTCTTTAGTACTGAGCCCCCATGGGCACCGTATCTACCATCAGAGAGCTGCGAAGGCCAGGTCCTTGGGAGTGGATGGCTTTGCCTGGCATCCCCCGCAGGCTCTCCTGAGCAGCTGCAGGCAGCCCTTGAATTGCTTGACAGATGGGATCTGCTAAATGCAAAGGTAAATGTCTTTTCCATCAGGTCGCCTAGTCCTGTATTTGAGGGCGATCTGAACCTTGGTACTGTAAATGTCTGAACGAACAGGAAAAAAAAAAGATCCTCAAAAATCAAATACAAGTGTTTATCCTTCAAAGAAAGATGACTTCTTTGCCCAGAAACTAAAAGTTAGGCAAGAACATGGAAGAATCGTTCTTTCTCCCCTCAGGAGTGGGTTTGCTTTGGTTTTCCACTGGTCCCCCATTCCTGCCTGTAGAATTTGACATGGTTTTATTTACTTTTCCCAGTTTGGGCCAACAGGGTTTCTCTCCTGCTCAGAACAGCCTCACACTTGTGTGAAATAAGATGAGCCCCGGCCCTGGACAGCCGTAATCAATCCTTGTCTGAGCGACACAGTGGGGATTTTCAGCTGGAGACGATCTGACAGCAACAGGTTTTATACAGCACACGCAGTGCCTCTATTTCTCCTTCTTGTTTGTGTTTGTCTATAAATGCCTTTGGGTCATCTGGGGTCTGTGAGTGTGTACACGTGCACTCTCGTGTGTGCACGTACTTGCTCATGTGTTTGGCAGTCTGAAGCTAGGCACCAGTACAGCGGGATCTTAAGATGACAGTGGAAATTGCAATAAAAGGAAACAGGATTTAAACGCATACAGCTCCAACCAAACGCCATGATCTAGCAAGGCTGGGATTTCCTCTTCTGATTGTTTTCGTCTGCACTTGCTCAGCCTCATCCCCAGGGCTTAGGGCTGTAAGGGAGTGGATTTCCTCAAGTGGGAGGGATAAGGGATAAAGCGTTTTCCCCTCTGTTATCTCCCTTGTCAGAGTAAATCGATCCACTGTGCAGGAGTGGATAGGAAGATGAGCCTCTGTGTGTGCCATCGATGTTGCCTGAATGAAATGGGCACTAAGAGGACATTCTCTTTCGGGATAATCCCATGACGCTGAATGTGTCCTGGCTTCTCTAGTCATTACAGAGCTGTGAAGGAGTTCCCAGGGGTCAGGAGGGTGTAAGATTCTGTCTTTTCTTCCTGCTCTCCTTAGAGTTTGGATCGAAGTCTTCTACTGTGGGTGGGCCATGGTGGGGCTGCTTTGGGCCCCTTGGTGAACAGTAAGAGGTGGGAGTGGGGGTAGTGGAGGGACTCACGGCACAGTGTGTGAGCTGACAGATATTTTCCAAGATCAGAAACTAACAGAAACACCACCAAGAACCCCAAGTAGTGGGCCTGTGAGGGCTGAAGGCAACCCTGCAGCAGGATGAGGAGACCCAGCCAAGATGAGAGTCTGCTGTTCAGGGTCAGCAGCTCAGTATGAAGGGGCTTTGGGGGCTCCCTACCAGCCTGGATCTGGTTGGGCTGTTGCTGTGTTGGGGGTGGGGGCAGGAAGCACATTGGGTGGGGGCCCAGCTGGCACAACTGGTCCATGAAGGAGGGACTAGAAGTATCCGTGACTTCTGTGGGTGGCGTGAAGGTCTGCATTCACTGCCTTGGGGGACCATATGCAGTATCAAAGGATTTACATCTGACAGCACAGATCCATGAGGAGAGGAAAACAAAGACTTCCACTGCTATTGTTTTACAAGTAACTTAGTGTCTCCCACAAGATTACTTCCCAAGGGCTCTTCTGAGTGTGTGCATGTGTATGTGTATGTGTGTGTGTGTGTGTGTGTGTGTGTGTGTTCACATAAGGGGCATACACATGCCTCAGCATGGGAACAGTCCAGCTGACCAACCTCTTTTATCTGGGGGACTACCAACTCCCAACCCCTTCAACTCCCCCTGACTTTGGGCCAAGTGTTTTTAGCTGTATTTAATGCTTGTTATGAGTTACTGAGGCATTTTGCCAACCAGCCTGGGACCCTAACAACTGTTCCTGGTGTAGTCGCTATGGAAAGTGGGTCTCTGGGTCCACAGCTGGCCTCCGCAAGTTCTTCTTAGGTCCTAGCCGGCCGAGTGGATCTGTGCTCCCCTTAGCAACTGTTCTTCTGGCTGGAGTTTCCGGGTCTCTCCTGTCTGTGATTACAAGATGGTGTCACATTTACATTTACTCTCAAGTTATAAAGACTCCAAGACCCTCACCTGCTCAAACACTTAACTCCCTTTGGTCTCTACTTTGGGGTGCCTTAACTACTTGCATTGATGAGCTATATGTTTTCCCTCCGTCCAAGGAGACTCACTGCTGGCGGTGCCCATCATGAAGGTGTACAAGCTTGCACTGTGGCCTGTCTCCAGCTGCTGCCAAAACTGTTGATTCAGGTGCCAGAGCAGGGCTGGGCTTTGGCAGAGGTGGGGAGAAGACTCTGCCTCATTTCTGTGTCTCCTTGTCACCTAGGCAGGGAATAGCGCTCTGTGATTGCCCAGAATCTTTCAAATGAGTCTCGGATCTCTCAAACACCCTTTTTGGTTTCTGCACCTCACACTTTGCCCAGAATCTCATTAAACAATACTGTTTCAGGACCTTGTCCTTCCAACCAGAGAGGGCTCAGTCACTGCCCAGGACCCAGCTGCATTGGGACCAACCCCAGTCATGCTCTCTACAGTCATTACCACACACCTCCCTCCATTCCCTGGTTGTGAAACACATGTCACATATCACTGGGAGCCACGTAATACTAGTGATGTAGGGGCAGATATGGTGGAGCAGGGACCGGTGGCACAGGAGTGTCTGGGGCCTGTTGCCAGCAGCCAGGATGCTCAGTGATGTGCTAGATATCTCTGTTCTTAGTAATGCTCAGAGAAAACTTGGGAACATGTTGCTGGGAAGACTTGGTAGGAGTGTTCAGGGTAACCTTGAAAGGGCCACTAGCCTTGGCTGAATATGTTGCCCCTGCCGGCTAGAGAGACAGTGCAAATTTAACAATCTCTTATTACCAAATGTGTGTGTCATGGGGATGAAGGGTGCGGCACTTAGAACCAAACAGGCACTTAGAAAGTCCTTCTTTGTCCTCTTTGCTTCTGTACATCTCCCCTCCCGGATCTGAGCCCTCTCTTATATAATCCACAATCTCTTGGATGCGCCCCAAGTACTAGACCACTTTGCTGCTCCTTGGTCACACCATCACATCAATCTTTATTTTTTTTCCCCAGTGCTAGTGGGCTGAGAAGATTGGAAAAATCTGGGTCCTGGGTTCTGGAGAGTCCTCTGTTTATTTGATTTGGAGTGAGAGGAGTTTTTATTTACACTGGTGGCAGAGTTTGAGGGATGGGGAGGGGGTGGGCACATGACTCTGAGTTCTGTTGGCTGGTATTTAGTATTTGGGGGGGGTGCAAGCAGGAAACAAAAATAAATGCCTTTGCCTGTGATTAAATGGTTTGATGCCCTGCTGGTGCTCAAGGAGGGCGGAAATCTAAAGGGCATTAAAGCTGCAGGACTCTTCTAGTTCAATGAGATGCATGCTGTGGCATCCCAGCTTTCCCTTGCTGGCCTCGTGGAAGCCCCACGGGGCTGGGATGCAGTGTCTCCACCAGGCGGCAATCCCATTTCCCAAAGATGGCTACTTGGTTCCTGAGGGGTCTCAGTTCATCCACTGGATTTAGATTTCACAAGGTGCATTTGCTTTTCTGCATGGGATAACCAGCTCCCTGGGAGAAGGCAAGCGTGTCAGACTGAGAAACCAAGTGTTGACTGAGTCTTGATCATCCCTGGGCTGTGATAAGGGATCCGCAGTTCTTAGGTTGGAGTTTGCCAAACGTGTTGCCTACAGTGTGGCCACGCTCATTATCTGGGACACCCAGCCACTTCCCTTACCCGAATATGTCCCTTCTTTTTCATTTTCCCCTGTTGCCATGTTCAGATATAGGATCCTCTTACCTCTGTTGCCTTTCACATTCCTGCAGGAGATTTCTAGAGCTCGGGTCTGATTTTGTCCTTTATTTCTTTCACTATCTGCCAATTCTGTGTGTGTATGTGTGTGTGTGTGTGTGTGTGTGTGTGTGTGTATGTGTATGTGTGTGTGTTGCTGGAGATTGAACCTAGGGGGCATTTTATCTCCAAGCTAAGTTTCTGAGAGCCTCACTAAGTTGCCGAGGCTGGCTTTGAACCTGTGATCCTCCTGTCTCAGCCTTCCAAGTGCTGGGATTCCAGATGTGCGCCACCATGCCCAGCATTAGCTGCCAATTCTTAAAAAAAAAAAAGGACATCGATAATTTTTCAAGACCCTCCATGATCTGGCCCTCAACCTGGTCCCAGACCCTTACTTCTTCCATAAATGGTCACTTTTAAACTGTATTTTGAAATAGTTTGCTTGTCTACCTATGTATGCCTGTTAATATAGCTTAGAGTGACTTTTACACATCCTGTTCTATTTGTAGAAATCCCTTTACGACCCAGTTTATAGCCCTATTGCTGAGACGTCCTCCTGGGTCCTTCCAGTCTGAATTACCCTCTCACTCTGACCCCACAGAACATGGGGTCAGCTGGGACATAATAGGGGCTCAGCAGTTCTTTGCCAAGTGGATGCCTCTTTCTTCCTCCTCCCTACCCTCCATCCTCTCTTTTCCTATTTAAGAGTAGGCTGCTGCCTGCTCACCTCTTGGACCTCCCAGGCAACACATTTTCACATATTGTATCCTTTGGTCTTTTTGAGACTTGGACTTTGCTTCATGGTTGCTGGTTTCAAAACTGTAGTCCCTATGGAGTTAGCCATACCCATGCCAGGCTTTGCAACTAGATCAGCTTTTGGGGGCAGGCCCTGTGTTCTTGTTTATTTTCATAACCCGAAATGCACCTAGCACGATGCCTTGTTATTGAAGGGGGTGTGTGAAGAAATCTCCAGAAGCCTTTCTAAGAGAGAGAGAGTGTGTGTGTGTGTGTGTCTGATGGGCCCTTCAAAGCAAACATTCTTTGGAATTATTATTTTAGTTGTGCATTTTAAGTTATTCTCTTTTTTGTTTATTAAAATATAATTTACATGTAGTATAACTCCCCCCTTGACACTTTCATGAAAAAAAATTTTTTTTTACGGTACTGGGGATTGAACCCAGGGGTGTTCTACCTCTGCGCTACACCCCGGCCCTATTTTTTATACTTTTTTTTATTTTTGAAACCAGATCTCACGAAGTTGTGGAGGGCCTCACTAAGTAGAGAGAGAGAGAGAGAGAGAGAGAGAGAGAGAAACAGGCAGAGAGAGAGAGAGAGCTGAGGCTGGCCGCGAACCCGGATCCTCTGGTCTCCACCTCCCAAAGTACTGGGATTACAAGCGTGCACCACCACGCCCGGCCTCACTTTCATGAATTTTAATAAATTTATATAGTTATGTAACCATCACCATAATCAGGAATGTATCCATCACCCCCAAACATTCTATCATGCTTCTCTCCCTATTTCCAGTCCCTGGTAATCACTGATCTGATTTCTGTCTGCTTAGTTTGGCCTTTTCCAGAATGTCATGGAAATGGAATCATTTACTGTGTCGGTTTTTGGGTCTGGCTTCTTTCACTTAGAATAACGCTTCATCTTTTGGAAATTTGATGACCTGGGGCCTGACCCACACTTTATGTACACCCACCTTTCTAGAAGGCTGGCATGGGGCATGGATTTGGGGGTGTAGACACAATGGGTGTAAGTTGAAGCATGGGGTCTCTTTAGACTGGGGAGTCTCAGCTGCTTTCTCAAGCCTACTGACCCCCCTCTTCCTCCTCCACAGTGACACCTGGTGAAAGACAGGCCTTCTCCCTGGGTCTTGATCAGTCATCCCGTGGCTGTGGGGGGCACAATGGAGGAGGGAAGCTGGCTGGGTGGGTGAAGTGACCACAAAATTCCTCCATGGGGGAAGTGGTGGTGGTGAGGTGACGAAGGTCAGGCCTCTCCTGGCTAAAACAACAGAAGTGGTTCCAGCTGCCCCACAGCTGGAGGGGGGTGTCTGCTTTCCCTCAGCAGCGTGAAGAGCCCTTTAATCGGGGTGTGCTGTCGTCAGGCCCACGCGGAGGTGTGCAGAGGAAGAGCAGACCCGCCTGCTGCCAGGCCCCCCTCCCTCTGACCTCCCTTATCTCCCCTCCTCCATCTCCGAGAGCTCCACTCTGAAGCTGCTGGGAGGCCCTCCTTCGCACCTGTGTAAATGCGGTGGTCCTGGGGTCAGGGAAGGGTGAGCTCGAGCTGGCAGAAGTGGGGATGTGGATTTCCATGCGGATGACGGATTCCATAGTGGGTAGGTGAGTGATGCTTTAATGTGAAACTGCTCTTTGGTCCCAAAGATACGGCCTGAGAGGAAAGGCCAAGGTCTGATGTTGCAGATGGTAAGGCAAGTGGCAGGAGGCGACTGTCCCTGGTGGGGAGTGACAGGCCAGGCTGCAGCTAGCTGTCTGCAGTGCGATGCTCCACTTTTTGTTCCAGGTGTTGGCTCCAGGAGGGGCATTTCCCCTCTCAATTCCCAGGAAGTGCTCTTTAGTGCATTTACTCACTAGAAACCAGAGCTGGACTTTGGTGTTTTTTTTGTGTGTGGGGGGATTGAACCCAGGGGCATTGTACCTCCGAGCTACACACCCAACCCTGTTTTAATTCTTTATTTTGAAACAGGGTCCCACTAAGTTGCAGAGGGCCTCACCAAGTAGCTGAGGCTGGCCGCAAACCTGCGATCCTCCTCTCTCAGCCTCTCAAATACTGGGATTACAAGTGCGCAACACCATGCCCGGCTGAGCTGGACTTTGAAACAATCCCCTCTTTAGGAAGCTCTCTTGGCTTCTGTAGCCCGTTTCCTCTCCTGTCTGCCCAAGGGGCCACTGCCAGAGACCCCAGCCACCATTGCCGTAGCTCCCAGTAGAGCGTCCCTGCCCTCAGCTGGCTTCTGGGCACAGAGTTTGATATCCCTACACTGGGGAGGCACTGGTGTGGTGGAAAGAATCCAGAGTGTTCTACCCCCTTCCTAGGAAGCCTCAGCTTCCTCAGCACTCGTTTAAGCCATAATGTTTAAGGAAGACCCGCTTGGGCAAGGCCCCTGCTGGGCATCCAGATCTTGGGTCCTGCCTGCATGGAACTTTCAGCCTGGTGGGGGAGGAGGGCAAAGAATGACTAACTAGCCAAGTGGTCATTTAAATCATAATTGTGGCACAAGCCACAGTGGGAAGTAAGAGGGTGTTATGAGGGGTCATCACAGGGGTCCCAACCTACCTGGGAAGTCAGATGCCCCCAGGAAGCAGCCTTTGCACTGAGACAGGAGGGATGAATAGGAGTCCGTGAGGTGGAAAGGTACTTCAGGGACAGGGGCCAGCTCATGTGCAGTCCCGAGGCAGGAAGGACCAGCTGAACGAGGCTGTGACTCTACCATGCCTCTTACCCACCCAGCAGGCATACAGGCTGGGATTGTCCCCCTTCTCTTCCCTCCAAGTAGGCATTCACAGGTGGAGAAATCTCACCGTTATTTACAATATTGAATCTGTGGGGAAATGAATTTAGGTGTTAAAAATGTAATTCATAAGTGGGTCCACGTTATCACCTAGCTGTCTTTTTTTTTTTTTTTTTTTGCAGTACCGGGGATTGAATGCAGGGGCGTTCTACCTCTGCGCTACACCCCTGGCCCTATTTTTTATACTTTATTTTGAAACCGGGTCTCACGAAGTTGCGGAGGGCCTCACTAAGTAGCTGAGGCTGGCTGCGAACCCGGATCCTCCAGTCTCAGCCTCCCAAGTACTGGGATTACAAGCGTGCACCACCACGCCCGGCTTCCTGGCTGTCATTTTACTCAAGTATGTGTATATGGTAGCTGCTGGAGAAGCCAGAGTGTCAGTCACATGGGCTGTGTAAGGGTCAGAGTTTTCTAACTTGATGTGTGCACTCATCTCAGGCTCAGCAACCCTAGGTGCCTCATCTCCAGGGTGGTGGGAAGGCTTCCTGCAGGGCTGTGTGAGGAGCTGAGGCCAGGCTCAGGAGAACAAATTCCATGGCCACCTAGTGATGCAGGTTTGTGGGTACCATTTTAGCCACACTGGCACCTTCTCTTCAATGGTTTAGGATTTTTTTCCATTTTCTTTAATTCAGGGGTATGGCTTCAATGTATGGCTTTCCTTATTTCCTTGATCATCTTCTTTTTTAGTGGTACTGGGAATTGAACCCAGGGGCACCACCACATCTGGCTTTTGTGTGTGTGTGTGTGTGTGTGTGTGTGTGTGTGTGTTACTGTGGATTGAACCCAGATATATTCTACCTTTGAGCTACACCCCCAGCCCTAATATATATATAAAATTTTTTTGGCTGTACTGGAGATTGAACCCAGGGGCATTCTACCTCTGAGCTACCCCCGGCCCTATTTTTTCTTTATTTTTAAACAGGGTCTCACTAAGTTGCAGAGGGCCTCACTAAGTAGCTGATACAGGCTGTGAACCTGCGATCCTCCTGTCTCAGCCTCCCATGTACTGGGATTACAAGTGTGCACCACCATGCCTGCCTTATTTTATATTTGGAAACAGGGTCTCTTGGTGTTTGATGGTTGAAAGGAATAAACAGCTTCCATTAGTTTGTACATTTGTGAGCTTTAGGCTTTTGATGGTGGTTGGACAAAGACCGTTTCTTCATAATAAGTGACAGAAAAAGGAACTACTTATTCACAAGATGTTTTAGGTAGGGTTTGATATCCATTACCTTTCCAAATATGTACTGAACACTGCTTTAAGTCAGGCACTGTGTTAATTCCTACGTATATAAAGAGGAGTGAGACACATCTTTTATAGACTTATAAACAGATAAACGATAATGCAGTATAGTGAGGGTTTTGCTAGAAGTATGAGCCCAACACATTGGGTGCTCAAAGGAAGCAGAGTGGTGTTCATTTATTTATTTATTTATTTGGTACTGGGGATTGAACCCAGAGGCATTCTACCTCTAAGTTATACCCCTAGCCCGATTTTATTTCTTATTTGGAAATAGGGTCTCGCTAAGTTGTGGAGTGCCTCGTTAAGTTGCTGAGGCTGGCTTTGAACATGTGATCCTCCTGTTTCAGCCTCCCAAGTACTGGGATTACAGGCATGTGCCACCACACCTGGCGGTAGTGGTGTTCAAAATATGAAAGCATTTGCTTTTCAGGATGATAACCTCAGTGGCAGTGTGGGGTTTGAAGTTGAACCGGGAGGGAACAAAGGCTGACAGCAAAGTGTCAAACATTTAGGTGAGAGATGACTAAAGGAAATCATCATGGATGAGAGAGGGGAGACTGTTGGAGGCAGAGACCCAGCTGGCCCTCAACCATCCCCATTGCCCCAGCTGAAGCTCAGCAGGTGAATGTTCCAGCGCCAGCCAAGCTCCCACCAAACACATCAAATTCGTTACCTCTGCAGCCACTTTGTGGAGCAGAAAACCTCCTAGCTGAGCCTTGCCAATCCACAGCATTATGAAAAACGATAAATGGTTGTTTGAAGCTACTATGCTCAGGGGTGGCTGGCTTTGCAGCAATAGATAAGTGAAGCAAAAATGTTGAAGCAGTAATTCAAGCTGTGTTAATGTGTGAATTTATCAAAGAAAAACCTCAAATTAGTTTTGAGTGTAGCCTGTGATTTTTAATTTTAATTTTAATTTTTTTAGGTACTGGGGATTGAACCTAGGTCATTCTACCTCTGAGCTACACCCCCAGCCCTTATTATTTTTTATTTTGAAACAGAGTCTTGTTAAGTTCCTGAGGCTGGCCTTGAACCTGTGATCCTCCTGTCTCCGCCTCCCAAGTACTGGGATTACAGGCATGCACCACCATACCCAGATTGCCTGTGATTTTTGAGGATATTCTAAAGAGGAATGCAACTCCTGTTCCCAATTGTGGATTTCACACTCCCAAACCTATGGCCAGAGCTGTTTTTTTTTTTTTTTTTTTTTTTTTTTTTTTTTTTTTTTTTTTTTTTTTTTTTTTTTTTTTTTTTTTTTTTTTTTTTTTTTTTTTTTTTTTTTTTTTTAGTGTGGCTCCTGCCCCCTCTTCTACACCTGGGGAAAATGGAGAGATAATGCACATTACAGAAAAACACCAGTTTTAGCTACTGGTTAAATCAGCACAGTAGTAGCAGGTGGAAGTGGAGATTGTGAGAACAGCTTGATATTAGAAAGAATTGAACATCTCCTCCTAGATGGAGCTGTAGGCTGGCTCCGTTGTTCCCACATTGTCATGGAAACTTGGCAGTCAGTCAAACCCAGCTCGGCTTGTGGTATTGGGGTGGTCTCCCTGGGCAAGAGCTGTGGCAGGGCTTGCATTCTACTCTGCTGGAGACTGAAGGGCAGGATCAGCATGTGTGTCTTTCAGATGGAAGGGATTATTGGTCTAATATTGGTTTCTTTTCTACCCTGCTCTCCTCCATGACAAAGGCAGCACCCAGTGAATGGCTTACTTTTCCAATAGGAAGGATGGCTTGCTTATATGTATATTAAGTGCCTGCCCTACTGTACGAGTGTGAGCACAACACAAAACGTTTGGAGTCATCTACTCCCCAAGGAAAGGGGGTGGGAGAGACAATAGCAGATGCACAATTGTTCTGGCCCCTTTGGTTTCTGTATTAAGCAATCAGATTTAACATTGTTATTTTGCTTTTATTGTCTTTTGGTTAGGAAGAAGGAAGGGAATCTAAGTGGGGGGTTTTGTGAAAATACAATTTCCCTCCTAGAGGAAAATGGCTTCCTGTTTGGCTTGTTGGGGAGACTGCTTGGCCCTGCCCAACACCAAAAATTCCCACCAATTGTGGTTGTTCTTGGGCCCACAACAACAGACTTCTGTGACCTGAGGGTTCATGTCCCAGCAGGATGACTCCAATTCCTTGAGTTTGTCTGTGTTCTGAAAGAACTGAGCACAACCACAGTCTGATGCTGAGGACTCCAGTCTCTGCCTCTGACCCCTGCAAGACAAGAGAAAAAGGTCATCCTCATGACTTCATTTGGACGGTGACAAACTCATGTCCTGGCTGATGACCTATAAATAATGGACTAATTTGCTGTCTAGTTTCAAAATGCAGAAACAATTCTTGGGATTTGCCTCTTTTTCCTCCTTAGTCCAATCATCTTTGCCTGGCTCAACTGGGAAAAACTCAACTGAAGACCACCCTCCTTCTTCTCTTGGTTCATTTACTTATTTGCATATGGTAGCCTCTAGCTACGAGTGGTCATTTAAATTAAAAATTAACTAAAATTAAACACAACTAAATATTTGGTTCCTCAGTTGCATTTACTATATTTCAGTGCTTAATAGCTGCATGTGGTCTTTGGCTACTGTGTTGGGCAACACCGATAAAGGATATTTCCATCATTGTGGAAAGTTCTGTGGAACTGTGTGGCTTTGCAGCATTGCAGAGTCCCTAGGAGTATGTCCCCTCTCAGCATGGCTTTGGCTTCCTGCCAGCATGCTGTGTTGTAACTGCTTGCTGGGTGTCTTACCCTAGAGTGTAAGCTCATGGAGGGCAGGGATGGTGTGTTATGTGCTGGGATGCTGGGCTCACTGTGGGTGCTCACTCATTGGGTCCACAGTAGATGAACAGATTGGAGGATCACCTCTTCCTCAGTGTTTGTGGACACAAAGTAATCTCTTCTATGGGGTCATAGTCACCCCCATTAAAGTTCCATTTTATAGAGCTCATTGCCTGTTTCTGAAAGCAATCACAAATATACATAGTTCCCGAAACAGATAAAAATGAGACACCACAGTTGACTGAAGATGTTCTTTAGCAGTGGTCCTGTACTTTCTCTGAACTTTTTATAGGACCCCAGGGGCCAGTAACTTCCAGACAGGAATCTTTGGGGAGCTTGTCTAAAGCCGAGAATCATCTCGGGTTGCGTAGGTGGGGCTTCGGAGGCTCTTTAACCTGTCTGTTTGCAGACAGAGTGTTCCTCTTGTTGTTAAGCTGGTCTCTGGCACAGCTGCTGTGGCGTCTCTGTTGGCACAGGGCGAACCATTTCCAAACCGAATTTATGGCCTGGAGTTCAATGCCACAGTGACGCCTGCACCTCTTCCCTTCCGCAAGCTACAGAGCAGACAAGAAACTTCTGCAGGTTTGAAAAGAAACTTTGTCTTTCTCTGTCTTCCCTATGTGTGTGTGTGTGTGTGTGTGTGTGTGTGTGTGTGTGTGTGTGTTCGTTCTCTTTAAAAAAAAATCCCCCATTTAAATTCCAAAGAAAGAAAATGAGCAAGAATTTATATATGACTTATAATAGACTAATTTAATCTTCACAATAACCCTACAAGGCAGGGTATATTAGTATTCTCCTTTTACAGATGAGAGAAGGAAAGCCCAGAGAAGTTAGGCAACTTCCCCAAGATTAAACAGCATGTATGCATCCTGCTGGGATTGATACCCGTGGCCTGACTCCAAAGCCATGCTTCCAACCACCAGGGCACACTGCCTTTTGCTGTTACAGACAAATATTGCCAATAGAAACATCGACCCACCTGCAAAAATGGATTCACAAAGTCAGAAGCTGTTTACCAAGAGCCCACTGTGTGCCAGACACCAAATACTGAACCCCCAGATGATGCAGTGCCACCCTCTAGGCGCTTTAGGCCCACTGTGAGATGCACTTGATGAGGCTCAGGTTCTGGGTGGGCAAGGACCAGGGTCTCTGGGCCACCTCTGCCCACCGTGTATTGCAATAGGGAGGGTAGAGGAGAGGACGTGGCTGGGGGAGGGCAGGGCTCAGAGCACTGCAGGGAGGAGAGGCCCCAGGGGATCCGTGGAGTGGCAGGAGTCTGGGAGGCCAGGCCTGTCCCATCACACCAGAAGGTTTTGAGATAATGCTGTGTGGGAAATGCCCCTACATGAATCCATTCATCCCACAAAGAACCAAGTGCCCATGATTGTGCTAGATGCTGGGGACGTGTTCATGGGCAAAATGGGCATTATAAGGCCTTTGTTGTGGGTTGAGCCATCAGCTGTTGCCTCTCTGCTGAGCAGCCAGCGCCCAGGAGCGAGGTTGAGGTCACCAACGAGTCTGGCTTTCCAGCGGGTAAGGTTCAGACTCAGGGTGTGTGTGTGTGTGTGTGTGTGTGTGTGTGTGTGTGTGTTTCCAGTGTTCCCTTAAAGGGTGTGGGGCTGTCTCTGCACCTCTATTTGCTGTTCTGGTAAAGGGTCAGCGAGTTCTCACTTATTTGCTCCATGTGATGTCCTGCAAACACACCTGAAGCAGAGCTGTGTTCCCATCTTCCTGTACCTCTGTTGGCTTGGCGTGACTGCAGTCAGCGCCAGCACTGCCCATGGCCACAGATGTGCTCATGACCTTGGTGGGAATCACTCCTTCCAGCCCTACTGAGAGGGCCATCAGTGTGGCCAGGGCTGAGCTGTGTGGGGCGGGTGACAGTGGACCCCCTCTCTCTCCACGCCCAGCCTCCTCGTACTGTAGATTGTACTGGCTCAATGACTGCTCCGCAGCCGCATTCTGTCGTTGTTAACAGAAGGTTCACTAACGAAGGGGTCATGGTCATATACTTTTGGAAGTGGTGTCATTGCATATGTTCCATGATCTGGTTATTGATTGTGGGCAACAAACTACCACAAAACTGAATGGCTTAAAACGACGGGTTATCATCTCTCCCAGTTCTGTGGGGTGACTGGGCTCAGCTGGGTGGTTCTTGCTTGGGGTCTCTAATGCAATTACTATTCATTGCAGTCAGTTGACAGCTGGGCTAGACTTGTCGGCAGGCTTCTTTATTCACACATTTCTGTGCCTGGGTTGGTTGGGTATCTCTCTCTTCATGTGGTACATGTGCTGAATTGAGCTTCCTCGGAGGACGGTGGTCTCAGGGTTGTCAGACTTCTTGCCTGGCAGCAAGTTTCTTGCCTGTCAAGCAGGTTACTGAGGTCAGTCTAGATTTAGATCTGACTACATAGCTCAACAGGAGGATTAGCAAATAATTTGTAGCTATCTTTTTTTTTTCTTGCAGTACTGGGGATGGAACCCAGGGGCATTCTACCTCTGAGCTATACCCCCAGCCCTATTTTTTATTCTTTATTTTGAAACAGGGTCCCGCTAAATTGCTGACGGCCTCACTAAGTAGCTGAGGCTAGCCACGAACCCGGATCCTCCTGTCAGCCTCCCAAGTACTGGGATTGCAAGCGTGCGCCACCACGCCTGGATGTACCTATCTTTAATTCATTATATCTCTTGGAAATTCAGTGCATAAGAATGTATCAAAGGTGACTGAGCATTCCTGTACTGAAGGAATCTGTTTAACTCAGCGTTTCTCAAGCTGATTCGTATTGAGAATCAGGAAATACTTTTCTCACAGAAAAATCACTTAACTTGTATTCTGCCAGAGAACAATGGGCAGAAATGGAAGGGTGATGGATTTGGGGGGCTCAATACCATTATCTAATCCATAAAACTTTCCAAAGATGGAATTTGGAGATTTAAAGTCTTCTTGGTTTGAGGAAGTATCCAGATAGGGGTTGCATGGCCATCTGCATGGATGGAGAGGCCGAACATCTTAGAGGTTAAAGCTTTGATTTTATTTCTGACAGATCTAGTTCAAATTCAGCCTCTATTCCTTATAGCTCTGCGACATTGGGCGAGTTCCTCCTCTCTGGGCTTTGGTTTCCTTATTTACATAATAAGTTGTTTCTGTTTCACTGAGTTGTGGTGATGCCTAATGAGATCCGGCATGTGGATTTCTTGGCACAGTGTCCGTTCATGGTCAGTAGATGCCAGATGTTACGGTTCTTAGGATATCTGGAGGATGCCTTCCTTGGATAGGCTTTGTATCTATTCAGTTCCTTTCACCTCCAGGGTTTTAGAACTTTGGGCTTATTTGGGACTTGCTTCCTAAGGGCTTATCAGTACCGGAAGTCATGGACTTTCCCCATTTTTCTTGCAAAAGTAACCTTAGTGCCCTTTCACGTTTTTTTCCAATCTAGTTTCTAATCAGTGACCGTGACCCTCAGTGCAACCTCCACTGCTCCAGGACTCAACCCAAACCCATCTGCGCCTCTGACGGCAGGTCCTACGAGTCCATGTGTGAGTACCAGCGGGCCAAGTGCCGAGACCCGACCCTGGGCGTGGTCCATCGAGGCAGATGCAAAGGTGAGTATGCACCTGCGCCAACCCAGAGGAGGCTGAGGGGACTGCAGCTTCCAGCAGCGCGCTGTTACCATGGGGGGCTCAGACGCATCTGTTCATTTGCTTTGCTGTCCTGCCTCTCTACTCCTTCCATCAGGGCCTAAGGGAAGGAAGACTGCTCTCTACCTGAAGGCAAGAGCGGTTTCCTGTCTTTTAAAAGCTGCCGGCAGCCTAGGGCTTAGAGAGGTGTGCTGCTCCTCTCTGGCTACTGCTTGGTTGTACCGTTTTGTTTTTGTTTTAAAACAGAGATGCAAGGCATGATTGCTGGCCCCCGAATAGGGATTCCAAATGTTGGCCACAGATGTGTTTTGTTTGATCTGCTCTAAAACATTTAAACATTTGAGAAAACGTTTAAAAATTGGGGTATTCAACATAGAAATCTGCTTTTTTTTTTGGCTTTTCTTCTAAAATCAAAAGTTCTGGTAATACAGGTCTGTGTTTCTACAAAGCGACATGTGGCTAGAGCTGAGTAGCCGCTACCCCCGAAAGGGGAGTCTGCTCTCCATTTAGCCACAGTCCTTAGCGCTCCCCATGGCCTCTTAGGACTGGATGCCATTCTTCTCATAGCCAGTTTATAGTCCTGTAGAGATTTGAGTCCTGCCAATATTTGAGTTTGTGACTCTGGATTGCTTAGAGATATCATAGGAATTCTAGAAGGCTAAGCGGGCTGTCTTAGAGCCTTTGCTTTTCTAAAGAAAGTGCTAGCAGTTCTTGAACTATAAAGCGTCCTTGAGACCCCTAGTTTTAGAGTAAATCTTGGGAAAGATAATGGAAGTGGAACCCCCTGGGTGAGGGTATGGGTACTTGGGAGAAAGAAAATAGTGGGACCTGGTATAAACATGACCCCCCTACTTTTCTAAGAGTGAATTAGAAGGGAGATGAGGCCGATCCGCTGTCGCTAGCCACTGGCCTGTTACTGCTGGACGAGCTGGCTGTGCGTGGGCTCTCCCGCAGGCAGAGGGGCTTCCTCTCACTCTTCCTGCCGTGGGATGGCCATTTTGTGCTGTGGCTTCAGTGTGGAATCCAAGTGAAATATGAAATACACTCCTCTCCCTATAGATGCTGGCCAGAGCAAGTGTCGCCTGGAGCGGGCTCAAGCCCTGGAGCAGGCCAAGAAGCCTCAGGAGGCTGTGTTTGTCCCGGAGTGTGGCGAGGATGGCTCCTTTACCCAGGTGAGGCCTTGGACAGATCTCTCAGACCACTTGCTGGACCGAGGGAGGTGTGTGTGTGTGTGTGTGTGTGTGTGTGTGTGTGTGTGTGTTTCTGAAAGTGTGAGGGCCTCTGGGTGCCTTCCCTTTCTGAGACACAGCTGAGTGCCTGGCTCTTGGACTCCCCCCCACCCCCGGTGCTGCCTTCCCCCTCCTGAGCCCTCCACGCCACCCCTTGCCAACTGGCAGTTGGCCTTGACGGGACGCATGGCAGTGTGAGCCAGGAAACTGGCATGGCTTGGTCCCCGTCCCCCCTGCTGGCCGTCTCTTCTGAGGGCCAGACCTGCGTTTTTCTTTTCTGTCAAATGTGGGCTGATTATTTTTTCTTATCCCTGCCAGTTTCCATGGGCAACCCTGGTATTCCCTTCACTATTTATTGCCACCCTTCCCTCTCCTGCTTCCTACCCCGTCCTTGAGCAAGGCAGAGCCCTCTGAATGTGCTGAGGTTCCTGGAGTGTGTGTGTGTGTGTGTGTGTGTGTGTGCACGCGTGAGTGTGCACGGGTGTGTGGTTGCTCGTATTTCAAAATCTCTTCTCAGGCAGTCCCACCTCTCATCTTGCATGGCCTTTTGGTTAGTGCTTTGTATAAAAATAATGCCGACTATGTTGATGTTGGCACAGACTGTTTCTTTTCTTTTCTTTTCTTTTTTTTTTTTTGTGGTCCTGGGGATGGAACCCAGGGGCATTCTACCTCTGAGGTATACTCTCAGCCCTATTTTATTCTTTTATTTTTGAAACAGGGTCTCACTAAGTTGTAGAAGGCCTCACTAAGTTGCTGAGGCTGTCCTCGAACCTGTGATCCTCCCGTCTCAGCCTCCCAAATACTGGGATTACAAGTGTTCGCCACCACACCCGGCTAGCACAGACTGTTTCTGAAACATAGCAGCAGGGGTGGGGGGCAATACAGTGCTCCTTAGGGAAGCTTCTAGGCTGCCGCTTCCTGCACAGGGCTTGTGGCTGGGAGGCAGGAGGTGTCCATGAGAGTCAGGATGTGTGCCAGCTGGATGAAGGTGCTGTGGGGAAGGTCACTGGACAGGGTGAGCTCGCCTGGTTGGGGATGGTCCCCGTGCCTGTGACTCCTCTTGTCCAGTAGAGTGGCATTTGGGGGAATCCACTGTCTCAAGCTGGGGGTGGAGGCTTTGGGGGTTCAGAAGCTTCTCTGTGATTCTAGATCAATAGGTAAAGGGTGTAGGCTGGCCCTTGGTCAAGGGGTTTCAGGTTCCATTTCTGGGCTGGGGGTAGGGCATTACTGGTTTCGGAATGACTGCTCTTGGGGAGAGACGTGGAGGTGTGTGGATTGCTCATCAGCGTGTTAAAATGACTCCAGTGTATAGCCAGGCTCTGGCATTGAGCTACACTGGCCTGCTGACCGGGGGAGGTGTTCAGTCACAAGGTGTGTCCTTGTTTAAGCCTTACCACAAGCCCATGTATGGACGACATGTTGGCAGTGGGGCGGGCAGCGAGAGCCCTCCACAGGCCTTCGAGCTTTGCTGCTCTCTGACCTGGCAGCTTCGAAGGAGGCTCTGAGGTGTGCACTGAGGGAGGCGGCTGGGGCTGCAGGCAGCGAGTGGGCTGCTCCTGGAGCCGGGCCACCCGGCACGAGGCCAGCCTCGCCACTCAGGAAAGTCGCTGAGCTTCTAGGGGTCACGGTTTCCTTATCTGAAAAATGGAGATGATTATCTCTAGTATTGGTGTGCGTTATACACATGCTGTATATTATTATCAACATGATGTCATTTTTATGTATTCCTCGTATTATGACATATCATGTATTATCATTTATTATTAATGATTATTACTATAGCTTTTCTCATGAGGTTGTGGTGAGGATTGAGTTAACACATGGAAAACACTTGGAACAAACGAATGTCATATAAATGTTTCTCATGATCATCACTGTGATTTCCATTTCCACTATTACTATTATGTCATCTACTATTCAGATCTTCCTAAGATTTTTATGGATGATATCACTTAACAACAAAATGCCTAAGACCTTTTGTAGAAGTTCCCCAAGTTTGGAAATTAATGAGCTCTTGCATCAAAAAAAAAATTTTTTTTAAGTACCCAGCCCTATTTTATTTTTTATTTATTTATTTCTCTCTCTCTCTTCTTTTTTTTTTTTTTGTGGTACTGGGGATTGAACCCAGGGGCATTCTACCCCTGAGCTATATCCCCAGCCCTATTTTATTTTTTTATTTTGAAACAGGGTCTTGCTAAGTTGCTGAGACTGGCCATGAACCTGCCATCCTCCTGTCTCAGTCTCCCAAGTACTGGGATTACAAGTGTGCACCCCCATGCCCAGCTATCAGTTTTTTATTTACTACTTATCCTAGGACAAAGAATGCAGGTGATCCTTGTATATATTTGAAACTGCATTGCTGAGCATCTGTGCCTGGGGGAGGAGCTCAGACCTTTCTCGGATTTGTCTGGGGCTGGGACAGGTTAAAGGTGATGGAGAGGAGGGCAAGGTCCACAGAGTTGGTTTTTTTTTCTTCTCTAGGCTTGTGTAACCCTGGGTGTGTTGCTTATGAGGAGGGGAGGAGGGTTGACCCCTGCCCTCTACAGGCAGCCTGCTGGCCAGCCGGACCAGGTGGTGTTTGCTGAAGGAAGGGAAGGTCCAGATTAGTCAATTGCTAAATGAGCGTGCCCCAACACTTAGCAGAGGTTTCACAGATGGGCAGGTGCCCCTCGTTTGTTTGACAGGCTAAGCACTGCCATGTGTCCGCCCGCTCAGGCTGGCTCACCCCGGTGGGTAGCCAACCAGCCTAACGGCCACCCATCCCAGCTCAAGTGATTGAAATGGATGTACTTTCCCCCAATCAAAGACACTGCAATAACTTCACAAAACGAGGCTGCCTCTTTGAGTGTGCTTCAGTCACATTGACAGGCTGCCAGAATGCCAGGGGACAGAACGCTTTCTCCTCCCCCCAACCCCATCATTACTTAGCTAGACTTGTTAGGTTTCAAGACCAAAACCCAGGGACAAGCTACATTGCTTTAATATTCCTTAGACTATTGACATGTACGCATCCTGGTGTTAATAATGTATTTTAGCCCTGGGAATTATTACATATTCTCTTGAAGTTTATGGAGGGCATGATGGGGCTCTAATGGGATTGGGTTTGTCTGCTATGGGACACAGCTTGAGACCACATGACTGAGCTGCCTTTAATGGGGTTCACATGGGACTGGATGGCTTCTGTTCTCTTCCTTTGTTTCCTTTTGTCCTCCTTCCTCCCGATGCCTGACTCAACACACCCACATGCGCGCACACACGCGTGCACACAGAAACACAGAGGCTCATCTTTCTCTTAAATTTTTAAAAGTCTCAATACTGAGGCCATGTCCCGAGTCATTAAATCAAATCCTGGGAGTGGGACTCAGACATTGTGTTTTAGAGCTCCCCCCATTGATGCCAGCATTTGGGGCTTCATTGCTCTCATTTCTTGATCTTATCGTTGGAATATGGAGTTAAGACCCTGAGTGACCTGTTAAACTAGGAGCTACAGGCTTTGTGCTTTGCTGTGTTCTTAACTATTTTCTCTTCTGGTATCGGGAACATAATTCCAGACATCTGTTCTACCAGTCCTCTGCCAGGCGGTTGTCTGGTGCCCGAGCTGATTAGCTGAAATCTCAGCGGTAGTGGAAGGGCGTTGGCTTGCCACCATCAGGAAGTGTTGGCTGGAGCTTGTCAAGCATGGGCTTCACCGAATGACAGCGATGGTGACTCTTTATTGAGTGTTCCCAGGTTCTGGGCACCTAGTTTTATACCCATTAATCTTCACTACAGCCTTTCTGAGGTAGTTATTAATACCCTTAGTTATATTATTAATACCCTTAGTTATAAAGGAAACACACAGGAGGTGCATAATGGGTTTAGTTTACTGGAGCTAGAAAGGATTTGTATTCAAGCCTGCCTAGTTTCAAGGCCTGTGTCTTAATTTATTTGTGGTACAGAAGTGGCCTTGGTGCATATGTATTTCATTTTCATCACCATTGTTATCCCAGAAGTTCCCTCTCTTGTTGCCCAATCAATCAAATACACATTAAAAAAACCCTTTTGATTATGGAAAAATTTTAAAAATACAAAAAAGTACGCATAATAGTATAATGAACTCCATGTACCCATCACCAGCTTCAACAATGATTGACACGTGGCCAATTCTGTTTCATCTTTACCGCAGTTTCATCTCCCATCCCAAACTGAAATGCTTCAAAGCAAATCCCCAGACACAATGTCTTTTTATCCCAAACAGACAATTCTGAGCTCCACTGTGTTCTGAGCTGTGTGCTGGTTGCTACGGGATGTTAAAAAAGAAATGTCAGGACCTCTGCCTTCAAGGAGCTTATATGCAGCAAAGATATTAAGACAAATGACAAAATACCTTATAACAGACAATACATGTGCCACTGGTAATACATATATTAAAATCTTATTAACAAGTCAGTTCTTTGGAGTTCAGAATGCAATTTGTTGTTGGGAAAATATATACATACTTAAACTTTAAACCATAAATACTTTAAATAAAACTAAAAGCAAATAACACATGTTAGCCTTAATGAGAAAGAGGTTATCTTATATAAATAACTCTTATAATTTGGAAAGAAAAAGAGCCTAGTAGAAAACTTGGACAAAAGATAACAATAAGCAGATCACACAATAATAAAAAACAGCCAATAAGTGAATATGAATGATATTAACTTCCCTCTTCATTAAAAAAATAAAAACGATGGGTTGTTTTGCTAGCCAAATTGGCAAAAATTGGAAAAGAAGGTAATATTCAGGGTCAGGTGGAGGGAAAAGGCTCCCCCTATATTGCAGCTGGGAAAGCAAATTGGCACCTTTTTAAATGGCATAATTTTGCAATCTGGGTCAAAAAGTCCTTAATTGGGCCCATATTTTGGGCTTGAAATTCTACTTCTAGGAATTTATTCTGAGGAAATAATTAAAAATATGTGAAAATACTTAGCCACCAGGATTTCCACCTAAGTTCTGTTTATAGTAGCAAAAATTTGGAAACAAAAATCTAATAATAGAGAATTATTTTAGCAAATTATGACATAGCCAGGCTATGCAACTACTAAAATGATGTGTTGATGAGCCTTTTTAAAAAATGTGTGTGTGAAGAAAAAAAAAAAAAAAAGAATGATAAGTTTAGAGAATGAGAATAGAGAGTGAGAAGTTTAACATTGTGGATTTTTTCAATGTAGTAAATACAAATAAATTCAAGATATTAAAAAAAATGTGTGTGTGTATGTATATTAGGGATTTGAATAGCCAAATAACTATAGAGAAATATTTTTGTTTTTCTAAACAGAAAAACTATCACACTCTTTCAAAAGAAATTATGACAATCTAGAAGTGCATCGGGTAGAAAGATAAAGCCAGTGATTTTATCTTCCTGATATAGCAACAATTAAGTCTATAACCCTCTAGATTTTTTCCTTATGTGTACTTATTATCATTATTTAGGATAAAATAATATCACATTTGTGTGTGTGTGTGTGTGTGTGTGTGTGTGTGTGTGTGTGTGTGTTGCTGGGGATTGAACTCAGGGGGATAGAACATTCTACCTCCGAGTTACATCCCCAGCCCTATCTTGTTTTTTATTTGGAAACAGGATCTCACTAAGTTGCTGAGAACTTCACTAAATTGCTGAGACTGGCTTCGAACCTGTGATCCTCCTGTCTCAGCCTCCCAAGTACTGGGATTACAGGTGTGCGCCACTATGCCTGGCTCACACATTGTTTTATAACATTTTCTTAACTAATCATATTGTGGGCTTACTTATAGTTAAATTGCATATAACTCTACCTCATTTCTTTAAAAAAAATGGCTGCAATGTATTCTATTGTATGAATGTTCCACGAATCCTGGAAATTTGGGAGTTAAATTTCCAGAAAGCATATATTAGGTCAAAAGACCCATTTTTTCAGGCATTTGATGCATACTACCAAATTGCTTTCCATAAATATCGAGTGACAATGTGGTTGATTAGTTGTTACCAGACATGTTCCCAAGCCATTTTAATTTTTTGTGTAGATGGATTGTCGTTCTAATAATATTATTATAGAATATGAAACATTCATTATGTTACTTCTATGTGAAAAATGTGTTATGTTTCCCATCTCTCAGCCCCGTGTTCCAGGAACAATCTTTCTTGATACAGCTCTGCAGGCAAACAGTTTTTCCCATTTTTACTCATTCTAACCACTGCTCTTCCTGCTAATGCATATGTATATCATTTCCTAAGGTCATTTTCTTGCACACAGGGGTCCTGGGAGCTGTAATTTCTTCTTGATGGTGCTTTGTTCTGAAGTTGGAGGCTCAAAGAAAAAGTCGTGTGGCTTTTTAACAAAGGCAGAGGGCTCTGTTATCATTTCTATAGTTTTTACTATTGTATTTTCTAAAACCTGGGAAGATATACTCACTTATTTTCTCTCTCTTTTTTATTTCTCTCTCTTCTTTCTTTTCCCTTCCCTTCCCTTCCCTTCCCTTCCCTTCCCTTCCCTTCCCTTCCCTTCCCTTCCCTTCCCTTCCCTTCTTTCATACTTGGGATTGAACCTAGGGCCTTTCTACTTCTGAGTTACATCCCATCCCTATTTTATTTTCTATTTTGAAACAGAGGCTTGCTAAGTTACTGAGTCTTGGTCTCAAACCTCTTGTCCTCCTGTCTCAGCCTTCCAAGTACTGGTGTGCACCCCCACACCTGGCACAACACTTATTTTCTAAGTGCCTGGAGTCAAGCTGTGAAGCAGGACTTACTCCTTCAACCACCCCCACAGTACAGAACTGCTCTTCCTGATGTCACTCCTGTAGACCTGAGTTGTGTGACCACCTTTCTCTGGAAACATTTTGGTTTACTATCTAGTCCTCCCTCTTCCAGAATCTCACCAAATACTGAAGGTATCAATACTGAACTGTGAGCCTCTGTTGGCCTGGGCTGATTAAATATTGGCCGGCAGGAGTGCTGAACATTCTGGTGGAGTAGAAAGCATTTGTCCACGCTTTGATGAGCCTAGAGGTCTGAGTCCAGAGGTAATGGTCTTTTTTTTTTTTTTTTTTTTGTCTTGATGTGGAAAGATCTTGCCAAGAGCAGCAGTGTGGAACTCTCCTCAAGACAGTGTAGATGACTCTCTAGGTATAGTACCGAGATCCAGGGTGCATATGCAAGCAGGATTGTTCCTGAGCTTCTTTAAGCCACAGATGACCTCATTGGATGCCCCAAACAAAACCAGTTGTTGTGTTTTAGTGGATGGTGCCATAATTTAGACCTCAGCCCTCTTGGGCATTGTATAATGCCAACTCCCTTCCTTCCTTCCTCCCTTCCTTGCTTCCTTGCTTCCTTGCTTGCTTGCTTCCTTCCTTCCTTCCCTCTCTCCCTCCCTCCCTTTCTTTCTGTAGTAATACTGTTAAAAATTCAAGCCCATCTTTTGTGTATAGATGACATAAATGGTAAATGGACCCACTGTTGGGCAAGTTGTTGCTTTTCTTTTTCCTTTCTTTAAATGCTCAGTAAACATATGGTTATTATTATAATTTGAACATCTACTGTGTTTGGGGCATCTTACTACCAGTTTTACATGCGTTTTTTTTTTCGAGTTGCTTATGTTCCAAATAAGCAGATATTGCACATGGATAATGCATACAAAAATGCCCTCTTTATTTACCATAGTTGCTGCTCGAAAAATGTTAGTTTTTTTTTCTTTAGGTCTCACTTTGCTGAACTGTAATGTGGGAGAGTTGGGCTAACCCAGGGTTGGCAAACTGGTCTATTGGGCTCACCACCTGTTTTTGTTCTTAAAAATATTGGCTCTATTGAGATATAATTTGACCAACATAATATTTGCCTTTTAAAAATGTACAAATGAGTAATTTTTAGTATATTTGCAGAATTGTGCAACTATTACCACTATCTAATGCCAGAATACTTTCAGCACTCAAGAAGAAATCCTGTACCCATTGGCAGTCACTCCTCATTATTCCTCTCCTCAGCTCTCCACAGGCACCAATCTACCTTCTATTTCTATGATTTGCTTGTTCTGGACATTTCATAGAAGTGGAATCATAGTATGTCGCCTTTTGTGACTAGTTTCTTTTTACTCAGCATAATGTTTTGAAGGTTCATCCATGTTGTATCATGAATCAGTATTTCATTTCTTTTTATTGTCAAATAATAATCTGTTAGATGGCTATGCCCATTTTGTTTATCTATCCATTAGCTGATAGACATTTGGGTTGTTTCCACCTTTTTTTTTGGTCTATCATAAATGATGCTATTGCAAACATTTGTATACATTTTTGTGTGGGCATATATTTTTAATTTCCTTGCTATATTCCTAGAAATAGAATTGGTAGGTCATATGATAACTACATATTTAAATTTTTGAGGAATTTACAGACTTTTCCAAGGTGGCTGCACCATTTTATATTTCTACTAACAATATATGAAGGTTCCAATTTCTCTATGTCTTTGCCAACACTTATTATTATCTGTCTTCTTTATTATAGCCACCCAGGTGAGTATGAATTGGTATCTCATTATAGTTTTTGATTTGCATTTTCCTAATGACTTAATAATGATGTCGAGCATCTTCTCAAGTGCTTTTTGGCCATTTATATATCTTTGAAGAAATATCTGAGATAGCTTCACTCTTTTGCATGTGTATGTTCAGTTATCTCAGCCTACTTATCAAAAAGACTATTTTCCCCCTTTGCATTGTCTTGGTGCCCTTATCGGAAAATTAGTTGACTGTAAATTTGAGGGCTTACTTCGGACTCTCAATTCTATCCCATTGATCTCCATGTCTAGCGTCATGCTAGTGTCTTGCTGTCTTGATTATTATAACTTTGTAGTGAGTTTTGAAATCCTCCTTCCTTTTCGCATGAATGGTGAGATGAGTACTGTTCTTCATCTGTGCTCCTCTTACCAGGGTAGAGCATCCAGGGATGGGGGAGTGGGTGTCCAGAGGTCCAGGAACTTCTAGCCTGTGCTGTGGTCTGAGGTTTTATGACAGTGGTGGTGTCTTTGGTTTGATATTTGCAAAGGAAAAAAGAAGGACGGGGGTAATTGGTGGCAGGAAACTCTAGAATCACCAAAGATGACACTTGTATATCCTTAAGAACTCTCATCTTGTGTGTGTGTGTGTGTGTGTGTGTGTGTGTGTGCGTGTGTGTGTGCGTGCATGTGGTGCTAGGGATTAAACCCAGGGGTATTCTACCCCTGCACTACTCCCCCAGCCCTACTTTATTTTTTATTTGGAAACAGGGTCTCTCTGAGTTGATATAAGTCTCACTGAGTTGCTGAGGCTGGCTTCAAACTTGCATTCCTTCTATCTCAGGCTCCCAAGTACTGGGATTACAGATGTGTGCCACCACGCCTGGCTAGGAGCTCTCAATCTTTGACAGGCTAATATAGGTTCTTCTGGTTCTTCTTTGAAACTATAAGAGGGGAAGGAACATGGGTTGCAGTGAGCCTTGATGCTATAGAGGAGACATGTTGCAGCTATTCCCCTAGAGTGCTGGGCTTGTGCTTGCTCCTGTTCCTACACTGATAGATCCTCTGAACTCACTGGGGTTCTCAGCACATGGAGATCAGGAATATGTAGAAACTAGAGTCTTAGCAGCAGCCAGTAACCAGCAGCCAGCAGCCTGCAGCCAGCTTTCCGAGGGGGCTCTACTTCTTGCCTTCCTGTGGGAGCTCTAGGTGGCATATAGTTCATAGTGAGTAAGCAATTTAAGTTATGCAGATATGGAATTAAAATTTTCACTTTGTAAATGATGGCAGATACAGGGACACCAGTCTCATTTTTTCAATGGGAGAACTGGTACCCCTTGGTCGCCCATTAGGAGTGATAAGATGAGGGTGGATGGAGCGGGTGGATGGAGTGTGCTTTGTGCTCAGAATACCATGTCCATTGTGTTCTGTGAGGACTTGCCTGCCCCGTCCTCTGCTCTGTCCTGCTCTTCCAGCTGATCTCCAGCTGAATGGCCACTGTGCATCCTCGTCCAGATTGGCTGGCATCATTCACTCTGGTGTGAACACACAGGGCTTGGGTGCTTCCAGCTGGGCATCTGAGCTCCCCATAACCCTTGGGGATTCTGTTCCTATCACTTGTCTGTTGTGGGAATGAAAGGAGCGATCTCTGGGCAGTATCTGCAGCTGCTTTTCTGCAAGGGGGTGTATTTGGGAGGGAGGGAAGGATGGAAGCTGCTTCTCTGGCCTTCCTGCTGCCTGTGGGCGAGAAGAGGCTCGGGGATGGGAGGCATCAATCACTCTTTCTGCTATTCTTTTCTTTTTCAGATAATAGGAATCATCATCAGCAACAGCACCACTTTTTACTTGCATAGCGTTTACAATGTGTCAATCTGTTTTATACATACCTGACATATGTTAACTTTTTCAATCCTCACTACAACCTATAAAGTAGGCATTATTACAGCTCCATTTTATAGAGGAGGAAACTGAAGCAGAGAGAAGCTGAGTAGCTTGCTCAGGGTCACACAGCAATTTGGTAGAGTCAGGATTCAAATCCAAACAGTCTGATTCCAGAATTTGTGGACCCAACTGGTACTCCATACTACCTCTCTAAAAGGACACTGCCATCTTTTGACGATGGCCACTTGGGCGAGTAAGGTCAGGAAATTACATCACATGAGGAATATTCAGTGGAGCCAGAGATGTTTGGTATGGAGCTGAGAAGAACCAGAACATGCATGGGAAAGAGATGACCAAAGGGATATGTGAGAGCCATCATCACATCTTTGTCTGTAAATGATGACAACCTTTTCCCCTATAGCCCCCCCAGAGCTGACCCGGGATTGCTAAGTAAAATATATAAAGGTAAAAGGATTCTGACTCAAAATAGGGGAGAACTTTTTACAAATAGAGCAGTCTACAGATGAAACATCTGACCTAAAGATGACTTAATTTCCCATCCTGGGAAGTAGGAGGGCAGAGAAAGAATGAACATTCTGCAGGGATGCAGGGTTGCTATGGAGGTTGGGGGAGGGGGTTAAATTGATGACCTCAGAGGAAGAAACACTTTGGGGATTTTATGAGACAGTAGTTAGCATTCAGTCAAGAGGCTAGACACACAGTAGGTCCATAGCCAGCACTTACTCATGAAACTTCCAGGCAGAGACATCAATATACACATATTTAGGGCTATGGCTATTCCGCTGAGAGTACGTAGAACATGGCAGGAGGTGAGACTGCAGGTCAGTCAACTAAACTCTTTAGCAAAATGAAAGGGATCAGAATTTTATTTTCCATGTCAAAATAGGAAAAGGTCATAGAAACACAGGCATGGGGTAGGAGGGCAGGAAAGTTTAATTAAAAGCGAAGTCAGATGTGGGAAGGAAGAGAATGCTCCCACTCACACAGGTCACCTTTGTCCCACGACAGCCAGATTTTTATAGTTCTGATCTGGACAAAGCTCCTATACATGAGGGACTTTCTTATTGGGTATTTTGTAAACACAAAAACATATTTGATATTCTTCCCCCAAAATAGAAACAAAAGTAAATGAATGAGAGTTGACATATTCGCCATTTATCAATCTAGACCATCCTAGGCACCAAACAGAGGGTCAGGACTCAAGAAAATAAAGTTCTCTGGGTCTCCAAATCTTCAGCTTTGTCTTTTAAAGTATCTTTATGTGCATGTTGAGGGAATGGTGTCCAAACTTTGGAAGACACACAAAAAAAGTTCTTAATCATAGACGAGGAAGAGTGGTCTTAACACTGGCAGTTAGGTACTAGTTTATAAATTTCTGCCTTTCTCTTAAGCTGCCAAAGTTCAGTTTACAGCAGGGTTGTAGAACTATGGGCCTTCTGAATTAAAGGGGACCTCAAAGTTATCCGCTTTACTTTCTTCCTCTCCCCACCCGCCACAATCCAGGGCTCAGGTTCCATTTATAATCACACCAAGTGATTTCCCACCTTCTACTTGATTGCCACAAGAGACAGGAAGTTTATTCCCACAGTGCCAAAATCCATAATGTGTTTTGGGACCACTTTGTTGGGAAGTCTTTACATTGATTTGAAAAATATCTTTCTATGATTTCCAACAGATGGCCCTACTTCTAGCCATGGTTTTTGCAGAATCCATAGAAATCCCACTTTCCACAGAAAGATTGGAAGACAGACAGCATTATGTCCTTGCAAGATCCTCTCTTTTAGCCAACAAACATTTCTTTTGCCCTGGCAAAAATCCTTTGTTCTATCACTCATTCCCATATTATATGGATTTATGTCTCTTTCTCCTGGCCTGTTTTTCCTGAATCTGATTTGCCAAGGCCCTTCTTAAAAAGCATCTTTCTTCATATAGGACACAAGATTTCAGATGTACTCATGAACAGCTCGGGGACAAATGGAGCTGTTTCTTATTCTAACTAATGTTATGTTGGTAGCCATATCACACCATCAATTTACGAAAAATAAAGCTGATGAAGGCTCCCATATTAAGGAGGATTTGCTTGAAGGATCATCTCCTTCTCTGAATCCCCTCTTAAATCCTGTAGGATGAGGTCTATACTCTAAAAGAAAAATCCCTCATCCCCCTACAAAGCATCTTCCCTAGGTGTGTCACAGAGTTGGAGACGGTGTTTATAGCTAATGAGATAAGCAATGTGTTGAAGTTACAGGCTGTACCTTTCCTTGCAGAAGCGAAGGGAAAAGGACAACCTCAGTAGGCACCAAGCACATACCCTGCACCTGACACTGTGTTAAACGCATTCCATATCTTGCCTCGCTTTGTCTTCTCAATAACCTTCAAAGTGGCACCATTAGCCCTCTTTCACAGAGAGGTTAATTGCTAATGGATTTGGAACAACAGGCAGATTAAGAAGAAAAAACAGTGTCATCCTCCCACTGTCAAGGAAGAGTTAGGAAAATACCCACAATGCCTTCTCCTTTCATTAATTTCTTCCCACTAGGAAATGCTCATTTATGTGAGAGTAGTCATTTCATTACAGGCTTGGTAGTTGCTACTGAGAATGATGAATCAAACCTGTCTCTTTGCCTATGGTTTATGTTTTCTATTTTACACAATAAGCATAAAGAAATAGATGGGGGAGTTAAGCCATGGGTGAGAGGATCCTGTGTACTGGGGATCTCAGTTGTCCTTGAATATCTAAGGCAATTCAAGATGGATTTCTTAACAGAGATAGAGCTTGAAAATGCCCATGAAAGGAGAACAGGGATTGTTGCTGGAGGGAAAGTATTCCAAGAATAGAGCACTAAATGAGAACTGGACCTCTAGACTGTAAGAAAGTAGGACTTATACAAAGCAAAGAAATAAAGCAAGGCCTGCAGTTCATTATACTGCATGTTGCTGAGAACACTAGTACGATCAAATGCTCCTCCCATGAAAATCAGGGGAGAGTCCTCTAGTTTCAGAAGTCTAGGAATTGCTGCGAATGCGATCTTCCTCTTAGACCCGAATCATCTATGACTTAGGAATAGGAGTTCTGCAATGTAGAGACCTCTTGACTTGTTTTAAGCCAATGTTTCCAAAGTGTCTTGGCCAGGGAACACCTCTGCTCCTGGTAATTCCTATTCATACCATACAGAACACCATCTTTATTCATCAGTGTCTCAACAAGGGAGGAGTGAAGGCAGTAGGAGAAGCTTCCCGTCCCTGGAGGAAACAGAAGAAAGTGGGCATGTGTAGGAGACGGTTGGTAAATGGGTGCTTGGTAGGAAGGATAGCAAAAGGACAAACAACAAGGGCTGCAATGGGAGGCGAGGGCTGACCACTGAGATAGGTGCCCTTAAGGAATGGCCAAGGGAAACCCTGCAGCCAGTGGATACAATACAGACCCCCAAGCTCTAGCCAGACCACTCCAGAAAAGGCCTCTCGTTCACACTGTAGCTAGCAAAAGGCTCTCTTCCAGCTGTCTCCCTGTGAGACTATTACCCCCATCTCCTGCACCCCAAGAGTTCTATTTTCCAGAGAGCTACAAGCACAAAGAGGCTCAGTCATTTCCCTCAGATGCCAGCACTTGTAACCACTTCCTTTTTCCTTCTCCCTTCCAGGTCTGAGAGATTTGAATCTTCCAAGACTAGGGACCAGGGATCAGGCTACTTCACTATCTCTGGGCCTCATGTTTGGGTTAGATTGGTGATCTTGAAGGCTTTTTCCAGCCCAGTTAGTTCTAAAATGTTATGAGCATGGGGATATTGAGCTTCTAGTTTCCTGGGCTGTTATAAACTTGCTGGGCACTTAAATCAATAAGGCTCTCCACGCCTCTTCTATGAGGATTTGCACACAGGGTGGCTTTGAGGTCCAACTGAGGTAATGCAAGATCATGGGTGGGGACTGAAAAGCCCATGTCAAAGTAGGAGGGATTTTCCATTGGGGGCTTGACACCTGTGGGTGATGGTCGCTACTTCCACAGTCCATCTGCCCCTGTTTTTTTCTGGATGCTCTCCTCCCCGGTGTCCCCTGGGAGCTGGTGTTTTCTAGGCCCCTCTCACTCATCTGTCACTCATCTGCCTTTGTCGGGAGTGCCGGCCTCCTACAGTGTCCCAGGTGGCCAAGAGTTGGGCTCATGTTGAAGATTAGCAGGCTTAAAATGATTCCAAATTTGTCTTAATTTGGACGGAGGTTGAACTGCAATATACCACCGGACTGTTTATGTAAAGGGCTTCTTGCCAATAATATTAAAGTGTGTGAGTCAGAGATGAAACTTCCTTATCTGAGAACTCGCTGTTTTAACATATGCTGAGGAACACCAGTTCTATCCAACAGGAGAGTTACAATATAAGCAGAGAGTAACCTCACTTTGGTTGATGTGAAAACCCTTTTTGTTTCTGAAGGAGGACTTGTCAGTTGGCACTTGAGCCTTCCTAGCATGCTCCAGCATGGGGTGGGAGCCAACTCCCGGGTTTGTGTCTTGTACCTTTGGGGCCAGAACAATCCCGAGTTTTAAGAACTGCACAGCAAGATGTTAGAAATAGCCAGTTGCTTTATCAGTTCCTCATGGCCCACCTTTCCTGTAGATTAAGGTGGAGAGTTGATCGATTTGAGGCTCTTGGGATACAAAGGTTATTACTTATTAATTTTTTTTTTGCGGTACCGGGGATTGAATCCAGGGGTGTTCTACCTCTGCGCTATACCCCCAGCCCTATTTTTTTTTATACTTTATTTTGAAACCGGGTCTCACGAAGTTGCGGAGGGCCTCACTAAGTAGAGAGAGAGAGACAGGGAGAGAGACAGAGAGAGAGCTGAGGCTGGCCGCGAACCCGGATCCTCCGGTCTCCGCCTCCCAAACTACTGGGATTACAAGCGTGCGCCACCACGCCCGGCTACTTATTAATTTAAAAGAATAAGTATGCAAGGGAGGAAGTTACTTTGATTGTGTGTATACAAACCATCAATTCTATAAAATGTATATCTTGGTCATTTTACTGCAGGAAGCCTTGCTTCTCTTCTCTGAGAGTAATAAAATGATTTCTCTATAAAAACAAATTCCCTGCTGGGCATGGTGATGCATGCTTGTAATCCCAGTACTTGGGAGGCTGAGACAGGAGGATCTCAGGTTTGTAGCCAGCCTCAGCTACTCAGTGAGGCCTTCCACAACTTAGTGAGACCCTGTTTCAAAATAAAGAATAAAAAATAGGGCTGGGGGTGTAGCTTGGAGGTAGAATGCCACTG
>PVJS01011380.1:0-13261 GCA_004027185.1 Glis glis | reverse complement strand
ATTTCAGACTGCCCTTTCCCCCTGGCTGGTCAGAATAGGATGTTCTTTTGTCCCCATTAGATAATCTGGCTCTGGCCTTTTTGAGCGTACAGATAATTTGCTAGAAAATAACATGATGATAATAAAAATAATAGTTAAGGTGAACTGGGCACTTAACCCTGTGAGCTAAGTGCTGTATTTACATTATTTAATTTAATTCTCCCGACAACCGAGATGGGTGTTATTATTATTATCATCTTCCCTTTTTAAATAAATGCAGGCTGTCTGAGGCTCAGTCTGATGAAGAAGCTTCCCGAGGCTGCCGTCTGTCTCCAAGTCACTTCTTCTTCCGCAAGAAGACAACTTGAAAACTCCCCAAGGCAGCTTAAAATCGAAACCTCTGAATTTAGAATCATGGGCTGATTTCTTCGGGGCTGCTGCAGCAAAGAGATTTTGTTTGGCCATTTCTGCAGTTCCTGCAATCCGAGATCTTCCTGGGGTCTCTGTGCCTTCTTTAGCTCCCACTCTCCCCTCCTCTGTAGCACACCTGGGGCAGGTGTGACCGCTACTGTGTACCTCAGGCCTCAGAGGAATGTGGCAACAATTCCTCATTCAATTTCAGTTTTACAGAATTGGGAAGGAGCTCACAGTCTGAGGATTCTGTGCTTTGGGGTCTGTTCCTTGGAGCATGGATGGGAGGAAATGCCGGGCTCTGGGAGAAAGGAGCTGTGTTTGGGTCTGCGGGCCTGGCTGGGGGCTGGGAGACAGTGCCTATGTGCCCACAGGGATACAATGGGCATACTCACTGAGAATGTGGCCCTTAGGACCCACTGAGCCCAGAGGTCAGATTATATCCCCTGGGACAAAGCTTTGGACTTGACCTTTTATGCATGCATTTCATCCTGTGCCCTGTAACCTTAGCTGGGACTCTGTGCACGCCCCAGAGGAGGGGGCCTTCAAATCAGCCAACTTTCTGCAGCCCGCTTAACCCCAGGACCTGGCTCCCACAGTGCAGCCCTGGGCCAGAGGCCCAGGCTTGGGAGCCTACTTGGGAGGCACTGTCCTCATGCAGAGAGAGGCCCACCTTGACCATGGGAGCCCAGGGGCCTGGGAGTGAGTCAGAATAGTTGCCTAGCTGGGGACAGATCTGCCAGAGGTGATTATTGGTCAGCGAGGAGAAAGCAGCCAGCCAGACCCAATTAAAATGCTGCCCCTGGCCAGGAATCGTCTCTAGGAAACATCTCCTACAGGGCTGACGGAATCTGAGTGGGTCAACTCCAAGTTTCCAGTGGCGTTTCCCACCCAATCCCATGGAGGTTGCTAGAGGAGCTCCAGTCCCTGAGGAGGTGGCTTGCCAGGCATTTCTGACACAGTCGAGAAAGATTACTGCTGCAGCCAGTCTGTATCTGGACTTTACCGTGTGTCAGGCACTGGACTGCCTCCCCAGAGTCCTCCATGTGGACATTGTGGTCCCCATTGTGTAGATGGGGCTCAAGTGGCTAAGTAAGGTGCCTACTTCATAATCGGCTGGACTGGGATTCAAGCCCTGGTCTGCCTGGGTTTCTTTCCATTCCACCATTAGGCCTCCTCAGAAGATAGCGCTGACCCAACTCGAGATGTCAATATTAGTGAGCAAGCGTAGCTGTGGGATGAGATGAAGTGGGAGTGGAATGTGTTTCTGGGGTCAAGGCATTGGGCACAGCCTCCTTGCAGAGGCTGGAGAGGCAAGTGCCTCATTTGATAGCAGTCATCCTACTGGAAGGAACAATAGGCCCTCCGCCTTGTCTTACCCTGATTTCTGTGGGTAGGCCTGGGGTGAAACAACTCATTTTAGGGGGAATTAGTGTTTGGTACTCACATAAGAGCAGAAGCCTTTCTGTCGCTTTTCTGCCTTAGTGATATAACTTCTGGGTCTTGCTCAGGCTGTCAGCTCCATCTTTTCACTCTGTCTCCTGCTATACCTCCCCACTCAATTTGTATGCAATTACCATCTAGCCTCGATTCCAATATGTCCTTGATCCCAAGAGGCACATCTTTTCACACTTTAATATTTTTGCAGTTGGCACACATCTTGTCATCGAGATCTACATTTAATGTGGTACGGCTGCTTAAATTGATGTTGCATTTTTAGAATTGATGGAGACCAAGGATGGAGGAAATATGAGAACCTGTGCCTTTATTCAACCCATCAATCAACTATAATAAATGTCAGGGGTTATGCTAGATGCTGGGAAGGGAGAAATAACTAGTGTGCCGCTCTTGAGGTCACTGTCTGGAGTGGGGAGAAGGACTAGTCAAATCGATAGCCAGAGCTTGCTGTGGTAAGGAAAGATCGGAGGAAGGAGGGGAGGCAGGGGATCCTGGGACTGCTTTGAGGAGAAGGTGTATTATGAAGGAAGATGGGGAGGGGTGGGGAATGGCCTTCCAGACAAATCGAATAGTTGGAGCAAACAAAGGTTCAGAATCATGAGAAACTAGGGTGTGCTTGGGAGCATCAAAGGATCCATCGTGGTGGGAGTGGAGGCTGTATGTGGAGCTGTGGTATAAAATGACCACTTCAGGGATAGATAGGGTTGATCGTGGAGGACCTTGGGCAACATACAAATTTGTTTAATCTCTATCCTGAGTCTAAAGGCGAATAATTAGTTTCTCGTTGCTGTTGCTTGTTTTGTCTTTTGCAGTGCTGGGGATTTAACCTGGGGTCTCTGGTATGCTAGGCAAGCACTCTACCACTGAATTATACCTCCAGCCCTCATCGAGAGGCTTTAAGTGCAGGAATTTGTCTTGATGTGTGTTTCAGAACTCCACAGAGAAAACAGATGGGAAGAGAACTGTGGGGTGGGATGGGAGAAGGTGGGTAAGGTGACAGCTATTGGAAGAGAAAGAGTTGTCCTAAAGGAAACAAACGGCCTCATTCCTACCTTTCCCAGACAAGTGGACCTGATCCTGGGGCTTGAAGAAGATCCCCTAGTGGTGCATCTAGGCATCTAGAAATAGAACCTCCAGCCTGGCGTGGTGGCGCACGCTTGTAAGCTCGGTACTTGGGAGGAGACAGGAGGATCCGGGTTCGCGGCCAGCCTCAGCTACTTAGTGAGGCCCTCCGCAACTTGGTGAGACCCAGTTTCAAAAGAAAGTATAAAAAAAGGGCCGGGGGTGTAGCTCGGAGGTAAAATGCCCTTGGGTCCAATCCCCGATACCACAAAAAAAAAAAAGAAATAGAACCTCTACTTGTTAAAGAAGTACCATATCAACCTATAGTGGTGGCATTCCAACTTGAACTTGCCAAATTAATTCATTGATCATATTTTTTATACAATTGGATAGGAGTGTATGCTGATTGTTGGGGAAAAATGTATATAGGTATTGGTGAGCTTCATCACAGAAAAACCACTATGGACGTATCTCAATATGGTATCAGATGTCAAGTGTTTGGAGTCACAAGAAAGAAGCCGGTAAATGGTCATGCCTGGAGGGCACATAGCCAAACATGTCATCAATGCTGTCGGCTGACTAGCTCACCTGTGAGAGAGGCTCTAGAGACACGTGGGGGTGAGGGGTGAAAGGAGCTCTTCCACTGTGTGGGTGGTGCTTGGAAAGGGGTGAGGCTCCTTCTTGATACTGTGAGCCAAGACTTAATGGTTCTCTTCCTTTCCCATTTCTCTGAACAGGTGCAGTGCCATACTTACACAGGGTACTGCTGGTGTGTCACCCCAGATGGGAAGCCCATCAGTGGCTCTTCAGTGCAGAACAAAACTCCTGTATGTTCAGGTACCGTAGGGAGGGGCGGGAAGAATGAAACGGGATGGAGAGAGGCTCCTTGATTGGTCTCCTGCATCTTGTGGGGGACCTTTGAAAGGTTGGTGGTGGCTACAAGCCCTTTTCCAGGCTGGGGAGGGTCCCATTCTAACAGCTTGCTCAGTAGTCAGCAGGGTTAGGAGGGTCAGCATGTGCCTGTGTATATATGCTTATTTATTTTGAGTTTGGGTTTCTGGTTCAGTGTTCTTTTCCTAAGCACTGGTGGAAACCCCTAGGGTTGGGATTGGCATATAAATTTTTAGCTTGTTTGTACACTGGCTAATTGCTAGTGGTCCTTGAAGTTCATTATTGGGATGCATTTTGAGTCTGTGTGGGAATTCAACATCAAGAGCTGCAGTGATCAATTATTGATGTCTGTCATGGGCACAGGAGAGGAGAGGGGTAGCCACAGGTTTGCCACAATGGAAAACATTCTCAACAGTGGCCTTTAAATCTAGCTGATCAGCAGCAGTGCCTGGGGAATTGAGAGGAAGCCAGATGTCGAGGCTCCTCTTTGTATATTTTGGTCTAGTTGATCTGGAGTGAGACCCGAAGTCCTTATCTTTATGAAGCGTCTCAGGTGGTTCTGATGATTAGACAAGTTAGGAAACTACTGCTTGATGGTGGTCTGTTACAGGGTTAATCCACAGCAAAGATGAACTCCTTTCTATTCCCAACTCGATCAGCATAGAGAAATTTTGCTGTTGGGTCAGTTTCATGGGATTGTGCATTATGGGTTTACATAAGTCCCACACCATTTCCATTCAGTGGTGTGGGCCTCAGGAACACCTCCCTTAAATTTACTGTGTGGCTCAGCCCTCATTCAAAAAGGCCTATCTCGCCCATCAGCCGCTTTACAAATATTTCCCCATATCTGTGTGTAGGATCTTATTTATTTACTTATTTTTAATTTTAAATGCAAGGTATAAAACTTCATGCCAAAACTTATGGGAAATTCCAAAGCCTAGCAGTCTTACTATTTTCACATTCTCCTTATTACTTATCATTATTATTTTTCTTTTATAAAATGTATCCATCTTCCTGCTAGCCCTTCTCTATAAAGGGAAAAGTAAGTAGAAAGGGCAGTAAGAATGTGTGTTAGGAAACCAAAAGTTGCAGGCCCAAAGGGAAGTTTACTTTATTTGCGGTTTACATGGAAACTGGAAACCTTAATTGGGGCTGGGGTGGGCAGGGGCAGAAATTAGCCCTCCTTGCACATGACCTGGAAAGTTTCATTTAAAGCAAACAAATGCACTAGAAACAAGCCATGCAGGGTAATAGACCACACTTCTCACAAAACTAGTATTTGGAGAAGGGGGATGATATGGATTAGGAAAACATGGATTCTCTCTTTTCTTTTGTGGGACCTCTGCTGAGTGGGTGAGAGGCTATCCCCTGCAAGTGTGGGGGTGAAGTTCATGGAGTAGACAGGTGCCATTAGGGTCAGGTGTGAAGTATGGGTGCATGTGGCATCCCAGTGTACACAGGGCAAGTGCTTGGCCCAACACATGCACCATCCCCTTCTTGAGGAGCAGGCTGTGTCCAGAAAATTGTTTCCATGCCTCAGACTATTTTGGCCCATTCAGTACAATTGGGCCTACAATTTTCTACTTAATGCAGATGGAAAATCACTGATTTCCTGCCCTAACCAGCAAGGGATGTCAATCATTGCATTTGCTGTAAGAGGGGTTTCTTTTCAGTTGGCCCTGCTGACTGGATATAGCTCAGAACATGGAGCTGGTGAGAAGTGGGGACATGGGGGCAAGGAGATGAGAGGCAGATTTTGGAATGTTCAACAGGGGAGTTAAGCGGATGTAGAATTTTGTAAAAACCTGGTCAAGGCCATTGCCAGGGAACCTGGAAACCATAGCTCATCTCAAAACAGTGCTGGGTTATCAGTGACATTGATGTTAAACAAACCCTACTTGACATCTATGTATGTACTAACTTTGTATATAATATCCCTTGATGTGTATACAATCCATATATACATGACCATATGTTCATAACATTGGGCTTTGTCAACCCTTTGAAAGAAACCAACCGCAGTGCATTCTGAATGGCTGTTTTTGTTTCTCCTCTCCCCCAAGGTTCAGTCACTGACAAGCCCTTGAGCCATGGTAACTCAGGAAGGAAAGGTGAGTGGAGTTTTATGCTTTATCTAAATGTTTGCTTCTAAAGCCAGTCCAAGCAGGAGTTACTAGACAAGATAGAAGGAGCCAGCCTGGAGTGAAAGCTAGAAGTGCCCCACAGAAAGTCTGCTTTCCCACACCCCTTTCCTCCCAGAAACTCATGTGGTGGTGGTGACACATTGCCAGAATTTCCGAGGGAGGTGAGCAAGTGTGGAGTGCAGAGCTGCAGGGACTTTTATGTGAGCCCTGAGCTTCTTGGCTCCCTAGAGAGCGCAGATGATCAACTACCAACATAGCCAGGGTTCAACCAAGGAGGATGATGGAGGCCGGGTGCCCACGTCTGCCATTGGCTCTCGTGTTTTGCAAACCCATTTGAGCATGCTTTCTCCTGCTAATCTTCCTTCCTTCCTTCCTTCCTTCCTTCCTTCCTTCCTTCCTTCCTTCTTTCTTTTCTTTTCTTTTCTTTTCTTTTCTTTTCTTTTTTTCTTTCTTCTTTTCCTCTCTCTTTATTTATTTATTTTTGTAATACTGGGGATTGAATCCTGAGGCATTCCACCTCTGAGCCACACTCCCAGTCCTATTTTATTTTATTTTTTTGAAATAGGGCCTCACTAAGTTGTGGAGGGCCTCACTAAGTTGCTGAGGCTGACCTCAAACCTGTGATCCTCCTCTCTCAGCCTCCCAAGTGCTAGGCTTACAGGCATGCACCACCACCTCTGGGTGCCCTGATTCTTCTTAATCATGTGTTCCAGCATATCCAGCTTCTTGTCACTAAGGCTGAGCTGGCTTCATGGGCGTGTGGCCTGTCCAGTTGTTTGGACAGTGAAGCTTGCCTATGAACAGAGGAGACATGTAATATGAGTATCTGCTTTCAAATCTCGCCACCCCAATAGCATGTAGCTTTTGTGATGTGTGCTGCACGGCTTCCGTAGCACACTTAAGGTTTGAATTTTTCTTTACCCAGGACAACACTAAATAGCAAATTAAAAACCACCAAGTCAAATCAAGAGAAAGCGAGAGACTCTGGAGGAGAGGGTGAAGCTTCTATTTTAGTATCTTCGGTGGTGTTTTCCTGTTTTGTGTACAGAGTCCAATATTTTCATTTCATGCTGGCCTCCACAAGTTATATAGCCGGTATTTATCTGAATGATGTTTAGTGGAGCAGCCAGCATGAGGGGTGGGTATAGTCTAACTATCCCAGTGTGGAAGACAGTTTGAGGCCCAAGGTTCATTGCTATTGGCTTCCAGGGCCCCGCAAACAGAGAGCTAGTAGTCAACCGGAAAGCAGGCATCCATTACATTGTATGTGCAGAGCTCCCATCTCCCATCTCCCATCTCAGGCTGAATCTGAGGCTTCCCACCTGTATCTAGGCCTTGGGAACTACATGTTCCTGAGAGTCCATGTGGAGTGTGGGAACTACTGAGAGTCAGCATGAATTCACAGGCTTGTCCTACACAGATAGTTACAGGGAGGCCAAGGCCGGGGCCTGGACCCTGCCCTAGGTGCTTATGTCATGGTGATGGGCAGAAGAGGCAAAGCCACCTGCTTTGAATGCAGGAGACAGGAATCCAGAGAACCTGCTGCCCAGAAATGCAGGTGCTCCAAGAAGATGTGGAAGTGACCATGGTGCTACCACCACCCATCGGGAAACATGCACCCATGGACCAGGTGGGCTGCTCCTCTTCCTGCTGGGCAGCAATGCGTAAGTGGGTGAAAAGAAGGAACCTGTGCCTTTCCAGGTCCTTCTCAGAGAGGAGACAGCCATGAGTGCTGGTGGCTCCCTTCCAGGTGGGAAAGTGGGGAGAGAGGCAGGGAAGCCTCTTTTTTTTCAGGTCTACAAAGACCTGATATCACCGATGCTGTCAATGGTGTGTGTCTATGGGGATGGAAACGCGAGCGTCGGTTTTGCTTGTTGAAACCAAAATCTTCAGGAATGTCATCTTTGTGTCTGGGCTAGAGGAAGAAAAGTTGGCAGTCATGTTAGACAGCCCATATTTTCCCCACCAAAGGGAGCTGGGTATGATGCTGAGTCAAACACATGCACCAAGAAAGGCCATCCTTGGGATTTGGGTTCTTAAACTGGACAGAGAAGTACTTTCCAGGCAGACATGGCTTTGCACCTTATGAGTAATAGTGAGTCAGAATTGTGGTCATCCTGGGCCCTCGCTGAGCTGACTGGAAGAGGGGCAGATGGGTTGGGGACAACATTTAGCGGCTAGCACCCTCGTTCTTTCTTAGGGTCAGCCTCCAGAGCTGAAAGAAGGCAGAGGGACCTGACTCCTCCTGGGTGATGCAGGCAGCGGGGTGGAACCTGCAGCCTCCTCTCAGCAATTTGCCCCCCTGCCCTGGAAGGGAACCCTCCTCCTGGAGGGGGGCTTCATTGGGGCAAAGGTCAGGACAAGGCTGGGGGAGGGGGTCTAGGGCTCACTGTCCCCTGGAGATTGGAATTCTGCCCCAAGGTCTCCCTTTTCTTCTAGGTGGAGGATCAAATTAGGCACTGCATCCTCTTCTCTTTGTCTGCCATGGGCAGTGCTGTGAAGAGCAGGTTCGGGCCACCTGTAGGATGGGCCACCTGAAGCCACACCTGTCCAGGAAGCTCGAGTCTGAATGGGGACGGGGTGCGAGAGGGCATTTGTAATATCCTGTGTGGACCTGCCAAGGTTCCTCTTTCAGAGGCCACTTAAGAATGGAATGTGCTCCGCAGGGCAGCAGGTGGGAAGACACAAAGCTCCCTTGTCTGAGCTTGTGCCCACATGTGGCTTCCCCAGAGGCATTCCCCCGAGAGCTGCAGCTCACAGCCCTGGACTTCTGTGCCGGGCAAGGGTTACAGCCGGGTGTGAGGAGTGGGGGGCAGCAGGGTGAGGCCGGGCCCAGCCTTCTCCTTCCCTACTTACCCTCTTGCCTCTTTGAATATGCCTCACTGACAGGGCTGGGAGAGATCGGTTCTCTCTGCCTGCAAGGAATGAAAAGACGTATTGTGCGGCCACGGGGAGTCTGGTGCCAGCCAGAAATTAGTCCTCCGAAGGAGAGGAGGAGAAAAGCAGAATGCAAGGAGGCCCAGAGAGATAGCAGGAGGAAAGGAGGAGGGAGGGAGGCCTGGTGGTAGCAGGTCACAGTGTTCGGCCCAGCCCGGGAGGCCTGGGTTGCTGTGGTTGGTCCCTGGGTCCACAGGTGTGGGGCCCGAGGCAAGAAGTGGGGGAGAAGGGGGGCACTGTTATCTTCCCCAGATGCACGCGCTCCAGGAGGGGAGGAGGGTCAGAACTTCAGACTATTTACTTAATCCCTTGGAATGTCCTTCCCTCGCTCTGTTCTTTAGGCCCCTTGTGTTTAACGGACTCCTTTATGGGCACATGTGTGGCAATTAACACGTGCAGTGTAGGTCCTGGGCCATGTGTTTGAGTTTCAAATATCCATTGATCTGCAGCAGTCCCATCCTGGCTGCCCGCTCCCCTTCTTCTCTGGTCCCAGCCCTTGAAGAGTGATGGAAGGGGCACGTGTGTTGGGGGTGGTGCACCCACATGTGTTCTATTGCTGGGAAGGGGGGATATCTGGAGAGAGGAAGAGGACCCCATGCAGCCCCTTTAGCTCTGGAAATCTGCTGCTAAATCAGTTGAAGGCTGCAGGAGATGAGAGACAAGAGACTAACTTGGGGTTTTCATTGAAGTAGTTGAAGGAGAGTGGTTGGAAGCAAACTGTTCATCAGCTTATCTGCTCACCCCAAGTGGCTTTACTGTGCCAAGGCCCCTGGATCTTCCTGAGGTCCCTCTTCTCAGGGTCTTGATGGTCATGACTACAGGTGAACTTCCAGGATAGTGTGTGGTGTCTGGGGCTGGCCTTCGTTGCCTGTGAGGTGCCAGAAGTTCTCATCCTCTGAGGGGGGCTTGAAGGGGCGGTGAAGAATGATAAATGAGAGAATACGGGAGGGTACTTGCGAGATTTCTGGCAGTTCTCTGGGAGCTTTTTCCTTCTGAGTGCCCAGAACTACAGAGGCCCTGGGGCTGATGCTGTGATAAATGGCAAGTGAAAGTTTAGGGTCATCTGGAGTTTTCTGCAATTTGCTTATTTTCCTCCAAGAGGTCTGGGAGTTCATTGTTTAAGGAAAACGAGAGACAAATAAAAACATTAGTAAACCCTGCTCACATTTTTTCCTGCATGGGCTTCTGTATTTGTCAAACCAGTCTCAGAGAAGGGCAGAGCTTCCAAACTCCAACCCACCTTTGATTTGCAGAGACTTTTTACCCCCCCCCCGCCCCGTCGCCCCTCCAGCTGCTGCATGGTATATGCTCCAAGTAAGGAGTGAGTCATATTTATTTCCCCAAGGTCTCTGTGTCTATTTTTAGAGCCTGGTCTTCAGATCGGTGCCAACTTGGAGACCTTGTCCCTCAAGTGATGGATCAGGCAGCACTGAGGGGTGTGCTTAGGGGAGGGGTGATGGATGGCAGGCATCCCAGATGAAGTGGGCTATGCAGCTCCCCTCCTGGGGGTTTAGCACACCTGAACGAGGTGTGCTTCAGTGCCCCAGCCTGGCCGAAGTGTGCCAGGCTGGCTGTTGAGGGTCATTCCACATGTGGAACATCGCCCTGCTCACAGGACCTCTTCCCAGCCAACTCCTTTTACTCTTTCCCCAGCACTGATGGAGAGGCTGGATGAGGAGCTGCTGCCTGATTGGCTTGGGCTGGATTTGAGTGGAGATGGCCACTGATGGCCTCTGCTCACAGTGCTCTCCCTTGGGGAGATGCATGTGCTCTGACCCTGCCTGTTGGAGCGGCATTGTGTCTAAGCAGCTCCAAGTCCACTGCAGGTGGAGCTTTGACTCTCAGCATGTGTGCTTTCTGGTGCTCTGAGCCACCTCCACCAAGCCCAGCATATCTGTGTACCCGCTTTGCCTGCAGTTTCAGAAGGGGTGTGCATGAGTGTGCTCATGTTTGCGCATGCGTGATGGCTCCTGCCCTCCCACAGTAAACTGCTCCTTCGGCTTGGCTCCCTCCCCAGTCTCCTGCCCCTCATCTTGGCCCTTATTCCAGGCTCCAGAGGAAAGTTTATGTGTGAAGAATACTAGACCAAGAGTTTGAATCCCTGCCATATCCCCATCTCCAAGGATTGGAAAGGAAATGGGATTTAGGGGTCTAGAAGGGCCTCCTGGTCCTAGATTTATTTGAGTCCCTCGTGGTATTAGTAAGCATTGGTATTTTGTACATGGTTCTTCTGTTCAATAAATATTTATTCAGAACTTACTAAGTGCCACGCTTCTTGTAGTCACCAAGGATCCAGCAGTGCGTAAAAACACTAAGAGCCCTGGCCTCAGTTCCTGGAGCTCACGTCTTAACAGTCTTCAGCCTTTATTACGAAGGTTCTCTTCTGGTGCATGTGAAGCTTCTCAGGGGAGCAACAGTCTGATGGATGCTCAGAAGTTCTCATTTCAGAGGAGGGATGGCAGGTGGCCCCTCCAAACAGCCCTATTGCCAGACCCTCTAAGGGAGGAATCATGGAGGGGCTGCCTGGGAAGAGCATGGCCTACTGCCACTTCTTGAGCCCCATGGCTGCTACCTCCATGGAGCCTCTGAAGTCCGGGTGAGAGGGCTCAGAGCTTGTCAGGCCAATGAGAGTATGCTCGTTTGCACGCTGTTCCTTGCCTGGTTTGATTCCAGGTGTGGCCCGGAAACTTAGAGAAGACCAGGGATGTAGCATGTGGGTGGGCAGGTCTTGGGCTCACTTCTGACCCCTTATCCTTAGCTCTGAGAGAGAGCCATGTAGCTCCTCAGGTGATGGCTGAGGAACTGTCACTCTCAGGTCCCATCACATTAATTCTGTGTCTGCAGAAAGAAAGACGTGAGATTCAGGGCTGCTTATTCTCAAATTCCCATAGAGAGGCAATGGAACTGAACTAACTTAAATAATTTTTAAAAAGAAAATCAAATGAGAAGAACGATTTTATCCAACTTAAAAACTCATGAAGCTGCAGCAATCAAGGCAGTATGGTATTGGTGGAGGGACAGACACACCCATCAATGGAGAATAGAGAACCCGGAAACAGACCTGCACCAGGATGGCCAATGGATCTTTGACAAAGATGTAAAAGTAACTCAGTGGAGGAAAGGCAGTCTTTCAGTCTTTCCGATCAGTGCTTCTGTAGCAAATAGGCATCCAAAGGCCAAACAAAACCAATAAATAACCCCCCAAACCCTCATCCTAAACCTCATACCTTATCCAAAAATTAATTCAAAATGGATCATAGACTTAAATGTAAAGCTATTAAATCTTTTAGAAAAAAACATAGGAGAAAATCTTCACCACTCAAACCATGACCCAAATACATACACACACACACACACACACACACACACACACACACACACACACATAATTTGGACTTAAAAACCTGGTCCAATTCTGTTAAGGGAATGAAAAAACTACAGCCTGAAAGGAAACATTTGCAAACTTCATATCTGACATAAGACTTATATCTAGAATATATGAAGAGCTCTCAAAATTCAACAGTTAAACTGTTCAATTAAAAATGTGTAAACTCTAAGAATATGCATTTCATCAAAGCAGATAAACAGAGTGCAAATAAACATACAAAAAGAGGTTCAACATCATTAGCCACAGGAAATGCAAGTGAAGACTATGGTAAGATGTCACTATTAGAAGAGCTAAAAAAAATATTGTTTTACCATCAAATGCTGGTGAGGTTGTAGAGAGACTGGATCTCTCATACGTTGCTGGTAAGAATGTAAAATGACACAACCACTCTGGAAAATACTTTGGAAGTTTCTTTGAAAAACCTAAGTATACACTTAACCATAACCTAGCAATTGTACTCCTAAATAGTTATTTTAGAGAAATAAAGACTTACATCCACACATAAAACCTGTACATGAATGAATTGCAGCTTTATGTATAATAGCTAAAATAGAAACAATCCAAATGTTCTTTAGTAGGTGAAACAAACTGGTACATCCACGCTATGGACAAATACTCAGCAATAAAAAGACAAACTATTGATATATGCCACAAGAATTTGGAGGGCTCTCAAGGGCATTATGTGAAGGGGAAAAAGCCAATTTCAAAAGGTTGCAGACTGCATGATTCCATTCATACAACATTCTAAAAGTGACAAGATTATAGATGGAGAACAGATGAGTGGGTGCCAGGTGTGAAGGACAAGGTGGAGAGGGAAAGTGTGACTATAAAGAGGTAGTGCAGCTGGATATGGTGGCGTGCACCTGTAATCCCAGTATTTGGGAGGCTGGGACAGGAGGATCACAGGTTCAAGGCCAGTTTCAGCAACTTAGCAAGACCCTGTTTCAAAAAAATAGATGAAATAAAATTGGGCTGGGAGTGTAGCTCAGAG
>PVJS01011379.1:0-45766 GCA_004027185.1 Glis glis | reverse complement strand
AAAGAATAAAAAATAGGGCTGGGGTGTAGCTCAGAGAGAGAATGCCCCTGGGTTCAATCCCAGTACCACAAAAAAAAAGAATAAAAAATAGGGCTGGGGGTGTAGCTCAGAGGGAGAATGCCCCTGGGTTCAAACCCCAGTACCGCAAAAAGAAAGAGAAAGAAAGAAAGAAAGAAAGAAAGAAAGAAAGAAAGAAAGAAAGAAAGAAAGAACATTACAAAGGATAGATGAAGAGAGATGTAGGGCAAGACATGTGGGAGGGGTGCTGAGTTGCCACGCCCTCTCTGGGCGCTGCCCTCTAGAAATTGCCGCATGCTCAGCTACCTGGAAGATCTCTAAACCCTGCCCATTTGGGTTTTATGGAGACTTCACTGCATACATGTGAATGAAGCATGGACGATCACGTAGGAATGTGCTTGGATGCAACGGGTCTGCTCTAATGCTAACAGACTAGGAGTTGCAACCCAGCAAGGCCTGTCTGTTCAGATTCTTCTTGGCCTCTCTGTGCTGTACTCCTTCCTCCCAGACACGGGGCATGACCGCCTCTGAAGTGGAGGTCTTAGGATCAGACAAGGTCTTCCTATCAGACAAGGTGTGTCGGAAAATTTCTCTATGGCCAGCTCCAAAATAGAAAGGCAAAGTGAAGATAAGAGTTCCTATGACCTGCCTTAGGGAAGAGAAACTCGAGTTTCTATGGCCTGCCTTGGAAGGAGGGATTTATGAGCCAGCCGGGTGTGGGGACAAAAAGCAATATGTCACAATAACCAAATACTGACTGCTTGCTATTTTGTCAGGTAGAAGGAAGAAAGGAACTGGAGTGGTTTTCTTTCCACCTCAAAAATATGTCTCTTCTAACCTGTACTCAGAACTTTTTCTTTTTCTTTTTTTTTTTTTCTTTTTTTTTTTTTTGCGGTACCAGGGATTGAACCCAGGGGCGTTCTACCTCCACGCTACACCCCCGGCCCTATATTTTATACTTTATTTTGAAACCGGGTCTCACGAAGTTGCAGAGGGCCTCACTAGGTAGAGAGAGAGAGACAGAGAGAGAGAGAGAGAGAGAGACAGGGAGAGAGAGAGAGAGAGAGAAAGAGCTGAGGCTGGCCACGAACCCGGATCCTCCGGTCTCTGCCTCCCAAAATACTGGGATTACAAGCGTGCGCCACCACGCCCGGCCAGAACTTTTAAGAGAAAAGAGCGATGGAGAAAAGGAAGATATTGGCCCCCCCATTTAGGAATGGGGTAGCAACAGAGGTATTGGGGCTCCCCAAAGAAGATTTAGGGCGCTGCTCCCTCTAGTTTCTTTTTACCTCCTGTATTTTGCCTCACCAAGAGCAAAATCTCTCAATCTTTCTCTCTCTCTCTTTTTGATGGTACTGGGGATTGGTCCTAGGAGTATACCACCACACCTGGCTGCAATCTCTTAATCGGATATTCATGTTGGGTAGTGGAAACTACCCATTAGCCATATCAGAAATTTTAAGTCTGATTTCAGCTCTAATATTACCTCACTTTAACCTAGGCAAAGCTAGCTGCTCTCTCTGGGACTCAGTTTCCCCCTCTGAGGGGAAAGGAGGGTGTCTGATTAATTGACCGCGAAGATTCCTTAGAATCTTGTTCCATAAAGCATTGTCTGCAGACCAGCAGCATCGGCATCACTGGGGAGCCTTTTAGAAATGCAGAGTCTCAGGCCCCACACCTATGAATCCAATTGTGTATCTTGACAAGACCCCTTAGGGATTCTTGTAAGGGATCACTGGCTTTCAGCTTTTAAGGTTTCATCATCCTTTGGTGAAAATTGGTGGACTTTCTCTCTTGAGACAAATGTGTTAAGCACCCCTCCCCAGACTGTTTGCACATACACAACCCCCTCCCTCCAAGTCCCAGAAATAGCCTCTTTTAGTGTATGTGTGGTACTGGGAATTGAACCCAAGGGCACTCTACCACTGAGACACACCCCCAGTTCTATTTATTTATTTATTTATTTATTTATTTATTTATTTATTTATGGTACCGGGGATTGAACCCAGGGGCGTTCTACCTCCGCGCTACACCCCCAGCCCTGTTTTTTATCCTTTATTTTGAAACCGGGTCTCACGAAGTTGCGGAGGGCCTCACTAAATAGAGAGAGAGAGAGAGAGAGAGAGAGAGCTGAGGCTGGCCGCGAATCCAGATCCTCCGGTCTCTGCCTCCCAAAGTACTGGGATTACAAGCGTGCGCCACCACACCCGGCCTCTTTTTATTTTTTTGTTTTGAGACAGAGTCTCAAAGTTGCAGAGGCTGGCCTTGAATTTGCAATTCTCCTGTCTCAGCTTCCCAAGTAGCTGGGATTACAGGCATGCACCCAGCACCTGGCTTAAGAAGTCACCTTTCTATGGACTTTACAGCTTGAGACATCTGCCTCGAAACACCATCACTCCATAAGTCAATTATAAAATGCCTCTTTGGCTTTCCAGTTGGAGATTTAGTGATTGCCTGGTGTGGAGATCACAGACATGCCACGTGGCCCTTAACATATAATAATACATCTATGCAAACCCATTCACTCATTAACTTGCTAATTGGCTCACCAACCTGATTCATGAAATACCTATTGAGCACCAGACACAGCTTAAGGAGCGTGGCCCCCGTCCCAGGGCGTTTAAGAATATGCCTGGCCAAGCCGGGCATGGTGGCGCACGCTTGTAATCCCAGTACTTGGGAGGCAGAGACAGGAGGATCTGGGTTCGCGGCCAGCCTCAGCTACTTAGTGAGGCCCTCTGCAACTTCGTGAGACCTGGTTTCAAAAATAAAGAATAAAAAATAGGGCCGGGGGTGTAGCTTGGAGGTAGAATGCCCCTGGGTTCAATCCCCAGTACCTTAAAAAAAAAAAAAAGAATATGCCCGGCCAGCCGTCTCCAACCCAGTGTGGTAAGCAGTTCTCTAGTTGGGAAAGAGGACGCCTTCTTTCCAGTGGAAATGCTACAGTCGGAACTTATCATCACAGGCAGGAGTAATTCTGGAGGCCGGTCCAGACTATCTGTCTCCATTATCTGACTCTATCTTCTCTGCTCTTTCCTGTAGCCTTTTATCTGTGGCTCCTCTACCCACGCAGGGCCATTAATTATTGGGACAGTCCCTGTCTATTGACTTGCAGAATACCGATGGCGATGATTTGCTTAAATTCTTCTCCATCCCCCAGTGATGGGGCTTGTGGTGTGATCTTTCCCTTAGCTCCAGGGTTCTTAACTAGGGGCCCATAGAGAGGTCACTTCTAGGGATGGGAGGGAGGGGTCTGTCTATGTGCAAATTCTTTGGGGTGTGTGCTTAATCTGTTTGTCTTAGGAAAGTCCAAAGGATGATGAAACCAGGGCCTGTGTCCTGTTACTGTCCATCTGCTGCCCCGAGAGCCTTGTAATGACAACTCCTTCTTCTCTTCCGTCTCCTTCCCCTCTTCAGCTGGCATCTCCCAACTTCTTCTGGGCTTAGTCTGATTAGTTAAAAGGAACTCTGTGTAGGGCATCACAGTTGTTCCAGAGAGCCAAGGAAAGACCCCAACTCCAAGTCAATACTGTCACAGTTAAGCACAACTGGACCACAGACACACCACAGACACAGAGGAGAAGAGAAATCCATAGGACTCAGAGCCAAGTCTTAGCAATTAGCTGGCTGGTCTTCTGTCTTTAATAATTAGAGGTGAGATGATGAACTTTTTCCTTTTTCTTTTTCTTTCTTTCTTTTTGTTACTGGGGATCTAACCCAGAGACATTCTACCTCTGAGCTATACTCCCAGCCCTTTTTTATTTTATTTTATTTTATTTTATTTTATTTTATTTTATTTTATTTTATTTTGTGGTACCGGGGATTGAACCCAGGGGCGTTCTACCTCCGCGCTACACCCCTGGCTCTATTTTTTTTTATACTCTATTTTGAAACCGGGTCTCACGAAGTTGCAAAGGGCCTCACTAAGTAGCTGAGGCTGGCTGCAAACCCAGAGCCTCCAGTCTCAGCCTCCCAAGTACTGGGATTACAAGGGTGCGCCACCACGCCTGGCTCCTTTTTTTAGTTTTGAAACAGGGTCTCACTAAGTTGCTGAGGGTTTCACTAAGTTACTGTGCACTGGTCTCGAATAATCTATCCTCTTGACTCAGCCTCCTAAATGCTGGGATTACAGGTGTGTGTTACCACGCCTAGCAAAATGATGAACTTTTAAAGTCACTTTCTGGATTTTTGGGTGGCATAAAGCAATGACCCCAGTCGTGAAAACTCTCTTTGTTTTGCCCTATGAGATGTCTATAGAGTGTCAGGAGGTTGGTTGGGGGAGACAGAAAAGGTCTGTAGGTAAAAAAAAGTTATGAATGGCACCAGACAGGGTCTATTTTTACTTAAAAAAATTTAGGGTTCAGAATGCACAGAGTATATATGCTACCTTTTTTTTTCTTTTGCTGGGGATTGAACCCAGGGTTCTTTTTCTAACTCCGAGCTACACCCCCAGCCCTTTTTATTTTTTATTTTGAAACAGGGTCTTGCTAAGTCACTGGGGGTCTCACTAAGTTGCTGAGACTGGCCGCAAACCTGCCATCCTCCTGTCTCAGCCTCTCAACTACTGGGATTACAGGCGGGTGCCACCATATCTGGTTTGCATGCTACCTTTGAGGTATCATTTGTAGTTCAAATCCAGCCATACCCACTAAAAAGGGGTAAGTATTTTTTTTGTGTGTATGGAACTGGGGATTGAACCCAGAGGCATTCTACCTTTGAGCTACACCCCCAGACCAATTTTATTTCTTATTTGGAAACAGGGTCTCGCTAAGTTGATGAAAGTCTCACTACTTGCTGAGGCTGTCCTCGAACCTGTGATCCTCCTGTCTCAGCCTCCCCAGTAGTGGGATTATAGGTGTGCACCACCAAATCTGGCTTGGTAAGTATGTTTTAAAAACTTTCTAAGACAGAGAGTCCGAAATCATTTCTGTATAGCTCTGAGTACATTATGAAATTACTTTGCAATGCAAATTTGCCCTGCTACTTCTGTAATTCCTTGAGCTTATAAAATACATTATAAAATGCCCTTTGAATGTGCGGTGTGTCTGTTTTTGCTGGCCTTCCTGCTTCTGTCTTGCTAGACTCATGCTGAAAAAAATTGACTTCCTTGGAGACAGAGCCCTGGTGAAGGGAGATAAGGGGAGGGTGTGGCAGCCCCCGAAGCAAGGCAGGAAAGTAGAAGGGGAGCATGCATATATTGGAAGTGGAACATTCGGAGTTGATTTTCGCTGATAGCTTGGAGCAGACCCACTGCAGCAGCTGGCCACCACAGAAGGGTTTCTGGGAAAGGCAGCTTTGGTCAGTGTGAGTGCACAGTGCGCAGCCCTGGCCCCAGGGAAGAAGGAAACAGCCCTGACATTTCCCCGGCAGGAGATGGGTGAGGTAAATGCTGTAGACAATGACTGTTTTCCTGTAGAAGGGTTACCAGGGAGTGGATTTACAACCCCGCATTTCATGACCTGTTGATTCCATATTCGTTTAGCAAGCAAGCATTTATTAAGAACTTCATACACACCCTCGGCACCATGCTACTGGGTGCCAGCATTACATCCAAGAGTAGAATGGTCACAGCTTCCAGTCCCCAAGGCCCTTAAAAACCAGTAAGAGAGAGAAAAAAAAAAGGCTGGGTGTGGTGGTGCACACCTGTCATCCCAGTATTTGTGAGGCTGAGACAAGAGGATTGCAGGTTCATGATCGGCCTCAGCAACTTAGCAAGACTCTCAGCAACCTAGTGAGACCCTGCTTCAAGAAAAAAAAAAAAAGCTGGGCGCGGTGGCACACACTTGTAATCCCAGTACTTGGGAGGCTGAGACCGGAGGATCCAGGTTTGCGGCCAGCCTCAGCTACTTAGTGAGGCCCTCCACAACTTCGTGAGACCTGGTTTCAAAATAAAGTATAAAAACTAGGGCCAGGGGTGTAGCTCAGAGGTAAAACGCCCCTGGGTTCAATCCCCAGTACCACACACACAAAAAAAAAGAACAAAAAAATTTTTTTAGAAAGGGCTGGGGGTGTAGCTCAGAGGTAGAATGATTCTGGGTTCAATCCCCAGTATCACAAAGAGAGAGAGACACAGAAACAGACAGACTGGAGGCTCAAGGGTTTTCAGTGCTCTAGCAGGGACAGCACTTCCAGGATACTGGGCAGAGGGGATGGAGGAGGGATAGCAGCTCTGACTCAAGCATCATGGCGGCCTCCTGGAGGAAGTGATATTGAGCTTGACAGCTGGGGAATGAGCAGAAGTTAGCTGGGCCATGCAGTGCGGGCTGGGACAGCCGGGAAGAGATTTTCAGGCAGAGAACAGGATGGTCCCTCTCTGGAGTTTACGGGTTTATTTGCCAACTAAGGTAACCATTTAATTACTTTTGTTGGTAGAATCGCCTGTTTGGTGTTTATAACCTCCTAGTCCATCTATGCCAACCAGAGCTAAGAGATCCCTGGACCAGCTGGGCGTGGTGGCGCACGCTTGTAATCCCAGTACTTGGGAGGCAGAGACCGGAGGATCTGGGTTCACAGCCAGCCTCAGCTACTTAGTGAGGCCCTCCGCAACTTCGTGAGACTTGGTTTCAAAATAAAGTATAAAAAATAGGGCCGGGGGTGTAGCGCGGAGGTAGAATGCCCCTGGGTTCAATCCCCGGTACTGCAAAAAAAAAAAAAAAAAAAAAAAAGAAATCCCTGGACCAGGGTTTTCAAAGTATTTGCTGCGTCTTCAGTTCAGAAAGGTCTTCAAAGTTCGGATGCAACTATCATCACTAAATGTCATTTGTTATTTTCCAAATAAACTATAAGAAATTTAGAGCAATTTCAGGTTGTCAGTTGATTTTTTTTCTTCTTGTGGTACTGGGGATGGAACCCAGCGACCTTCTACCTCTGGGCTACACCCCCAGACCTATTTTATTTTTATTTGGAAACAGGGTCTTGCTAAGTTGCTGACAGCCTCACTAAGTTGCTGAGGCTGGCTTCGAACCTGCCATCCTCCTGTCTCAACTTCTCAAATACTGGGATTACAGGCATGCACCTCCACATCTGGCTCTTAGTTGATTTTTAACTATTTCAAAATAGTTTCACACTTACAGAAAAGTTTTAAGGATAATGCAAAAAAAAAAAAAAAGATCCAGCCGGGCGTGGTGGCGCACGCTTGTAATCCCAGTACTTTGGGAGGCAGAGACCGGAGAATCCGGGTTCGCGGCCAGCCTCAGCTCTCTCTCTCTCTCTCTCTCTCTCCCTGTCTCTCTCTCTCTCTTTCTCTCTCTCTCTCTCTCTACTTAGTGAGACTCCGCAACTTCATAAGACCCGGTTTCAAAATAAAGTATAAAAAAATAGGGCCAGGGTGTAGCGCGGAGGTAGAATGCCCCTGCGTTCAATCCCCGGTACCGCAAAAAAAAAAAAGAAAGATCCAAAGTCCCATATATTTAACTACTTTACTAATTGTTAAAATTTGTTTTATGCATTTATATCTAGCTACATATATATAGCTATATAGATATAGATATATAGATTTTATTTAAATACAAATATAAATATTTAAATATAAACATGAATATTTAACACAAACATTTAAATATAAATATAATAAATATAAGTATTTAAATGTAAATATATTATTAAAATATATAGATATGTCTATATATTTTATTTTTTATTTGGAAACAGGGTCTCACTAAGTTGCCGAGAGTCTCACTAATTTGCTGAGACTGGCTTCAAACTTGTGATCCTCCTGTCTCCGCCTCCCAAGTACTGAGATTACAGGCATACGTTACCACGTCTGGCATGGCCTTCTCTTAAAATGTATCCCCGCTTCCCTAAATAAACCTCTTCTATCCCCCCCCAAAAGAATATCCTATTACAGAACTCTAGCACAATGATGGAGTCAACGAAACTAGCATTGACACGATGCTACCATCTAATGTGCAGTCTATTTCACCAACTGTCCCAATATCATCCTTTAGATTTTCCTGTGCTTTCGCTTAAGCAGAGCTGAATTCCAAAAAGAAAAGAAATAGATCTCAAACTCTCACCCTGGAGGCCCCTTTCCACACCCAGGCCAGAGTCACACCATGCCTTTAGCTGCGATGGATGTCACCTTGGTTCAGCACCCTAGCCTCTGTGTCTTTCACGCCATTGATGATACTGACAGATCAGTTTTTCCATAGGAGGCCTCTTACTAAGGGTTTGATGTTTCTTCAAGATGAGACTTGGTTTATGTATTTGTAGCAGGTGATATAATTTTTTTTTCAGGTCACATCAGGAAGCTCACGTCAGAGTGTCTCCTTATTGTTGACATAAACTTTTATTTATTTATTTGGTACTAGGGATTGAACCCAAGGGTGTTGTACTTCTGAGCTATCCCCTACCCTGCCCTTTTTATTTATTTTTTTTTTTTTACTTTGAAACAGGGTGTCACTAAGTTGCTGAGGGTCTTGCTAAATTGCTGAGGCTGTCCTTGAACCTGTGATCCTCCTGTCTCCCAAGTACTGGAATTGCAGGCATGCACTGCCACACCCTGCTTATTTTGTTTTTTAAGTATCTTTTAAACTGTTAACAAATACATACATTTCCAATTATGTTTCTATTCAAATTTTATCATGATGGAGATTAATAATGAGCGGAACTGCTCTAGTTAGCCTCATTTGAATGCAGTCCTCAGTGTTTAGCTTCTCCTATCTTTGCACATATTTGAACTCTGTGGAAGAGCATCGTGGATTAATAAGGATGCAGCTGTGCTCTGGTCTTAAAAAGGCTGAATGAGAAACTGTACAAGTAACAAATTACTGCTGAGCCATGTGAATCAGAACTTCCTTGATACTGTACAATCCAAACAACATACAAAACTAAATTGGAATCCTGAGGGCTGAGTTAAGCCAATAGTGGGCCTTGAGGGACAGATCTGAGTTCATCAAAAAAAGACTCATTGGTCTCAATACCTGATTTTATACTGATTTGGTTTATAAAATAAATTCATAAAATACCCACTGCACATGTTGTATATATATTTTGGACTCCTGTATAAGATATTGATTATAATGAAGTTTCTCTTACTTTGGCCATTTGAAAAGTGCATAGTATCCCACTATAGCTTCTACCCCCAAACAATTTCTGCAACCGTCTCTTCATCTGCAGGCCTTGATATTTCTTTTCCTGGTTCCTGGGATTTCATCCTGTTTTTCCACAGTCTCAGGGCTCAGGGAACACACATTCCACTAACCCCTGGTTTTTGGGGTGTGTACCCTGGTTGCTCCAAAGTGCAGCAAGTTTGAGATCTATTTCTTTTTGAAATTTACTTGTGCTCACGTAAAGCACACCGAGGTATACATTGTGGGAATGCAGACACACTGTAGAGTTGCCCGCTTAGCCACTGACCAACCCACACTGATGACTCAAGCACAGGACAGGCCTACCTTAGATGTGTCTAGCCCAGAGCTCTTATTCCACAAACGAGGACACGGAGATGCAGACAGGCATCTTCAGAAGAAAGGAAGTTGCTAGTGGTAGTGAGACTGCAGCCCGGCTAGCTCTGTCCGTGCCAGGGGTTGGGGCGGCTTTTCCATGGCAGAGGAGTTCCCTCAAAAGTGATCAAGCCACCTTCCTTCCTCTCTCTTGGCAAGTGTGGGTTGCTGGCAGCAGGAGCCGGCATTGAACAAAGTCCTTCATCTAGTTTACTCTTCTCAAATTCAGCCACAGAACTGAAGCCCAGCCAGGTCCTGGGAGGCCTCTAGATTTCCTCGTAGATTTTGCAATAGAAGATGGTCCCATAGAAACACAGGACTGGAGAGGTGCAGGTGCCTTAGAATGTCTTTTAGTAACCAGCCGGGTGTGGTGGCGCACGCTTGTAATCTCAGTACTTTGGGAGGCGGAGACCGGAGGATCTGGGTTCGAAGCCAGCCTCAGCTCTCTCTCTCTCTCTCTCTCTCTCTCTCTCTCTACTTAATGAGGCCCTCCGCAACTTCGTGAGACCCGGTTTCAAAATAAAGTATAAAAAATAGGGCCGGGGGTGTAGTGCAGATGTAGAACGCCCCTGGGTTCAATCCCTGGTACTGCAAAAAAAAAAAAAAAAGAATGTCTTTTAGTATATTTTCACTGGGAGAATGTATTCTATGTTTTAAAGAATTTTCCAAGCTCACCCAACGTATCTAAAAACTGGAGACCATTTATAACTTACTTCATTCCATGGAACCAGGATGGGTTTCATTCATACATATGCAAGACAGTACTATAGCTACCTGATGGGTGCCAAGGGGGACTATCGAGAAGTTTAGGACATGGCCGGGCATGGTGGCGCACGCTTGTAATCCCAGTACTTTGGGAGGCGGAGACCGGAGGATCTGGGTTCGCGGCCAGCCTCAGCTCTCTCGCTCTCTCTCCCTGTCTCTCCCTGTCTCTCTCTCTCTCTCCTTAGTGAGGACCTCTGCAACTTTGTGAGACCTGGTTTCAAAATAAAGTATAAAAAAATAGGGCCGGGGGTGTAGCACGGAGGTAGGACGCCCCTGGTTCAACCCCCGGTACCGCAAAAAAAAAAAAAAAAAGTTTAGGACATGATTCTGTGTGCAAGAAGCCTACAATAATCCTGGAGAGATGATACATACACATATTTATTTTATTTTTATTTGGCACTAGGGATTGAACCCAGGGGAATTCTGCCTCCGAGCTGTACCCCCAGCCCTTTTTTTTTTTTTTTGAAATAGGGTCTTGCTAAGTTGTTGAGGATCTTGCTAAGTCGCTGAAGCTGACCTGGAACCTGCGATCCTCCTGTCTCAGTCTCCCAAATACTGAGATTACAGGCATGTGTCACCACACCCGGCACATACATATATTTAAAACTTCGCCATACAAGGGAATGTCTGATGGCATGCTCAGATGAATGGAAAAGAAAACAGGTCCCTGGGAATTGAGGTAGTCAGCCATGTGGCTGAACACTGGGGCTCATAAATCAAATGACCTGCATGAAATTGCAGCTTCTCCACTTTTTAGCTGTGAGGCAACTTAAGTTCTCTGAAGCACTTAGGACAGATCTGGGCATTTTTGGTGCCCTCAAAATGTTAGCTATAATGCCAGGTGTGGTGGCACATGCCTGTAATCCCAGTAGTTGGGAGGCTGAGACAGGAGGATCTCAGGTTTAAGGCCAGCCTCAGCAATTTATCAAGACCCTGTTTCAAAATAAAAAAAAATAAAAAAAAATGGGGCTGAGGGTGTAGCTCAGAGATAGAACGCCCCTGAGTTCAATCCCTAGTATATTAACAAAAAGCCGGAGCTGGGCATGGTGGTGCACATTTGTAATCCCAGTAGTTGGGAGGTTGAGACCGGAGGATCCGGGTTCGCAGTCAGCCTCAGCTACTTAGTAAGGCCCTCTGCAACTTAGTGAGACCCTGTTTCAAAATAAAGAATAAAGCCAGGCGTTGTGGCACACGCTTGTAATCCCAGTACTTGGGAGGCGGAGACCGGAGGATCCGGGTTCGAGGCCAGCCTCAGCTACTTAGTGAGGCCTCCACAACTTCGTTAGACCCAGTTTCAAAATAAAGTATAAAAATAGGGCCGGGGGTGTAGCGCAGAGGTAGAACGCCCCTGGCTGGGTTCAATCCCTGGTACCACACACACACACACACACACACACACAAAAGAATAAAAAATAGGGCTGGGGGTGTAGCTCGAAGGTCGAGTGCCCCTGGGTTTAATCCCCAGTACCGCAAAAATAAATAAAAATAAAAAATAGGGCTGGGGGTGTAGCTCGAAGGTAGAGTGCCCCTGGGTTCAATCCTCAGTACCGCAAAAATAAATAAAAATAAAAAATAGGGCTGGGGGTGTAGCTCGGAGGTAGAATTCCCCTGGGTTCCATCCCCAGTACCGCAAAAATAAATAAAAATAAAAAATAGGGCTGGGGGTGTAGCTCGAAGGTAGAGTGCCCCTGGGTTCCATCCCCAGTACCGCAAAAAGAAAAAAAGAAGTTATTATGCTATTATTATCATTGTCTCTTTGTGTCGAACCACCAGTTTAAAGATGGGCAGAGCAGTGAGCACAGGAGAGAGTGTGGACTTTGCTACAAGGTGTTACAATCATGAATGAATAATCCTCTCCAAACACTCAACAAATTACTTTGGTAACTTTGTTGCCCTCTCTAGCCAGCTAGGGCGCAAGGCGGCAATGCTAGAAATCTGATTCCACTTAAGGGTCCGACGGCTGCCCGAGATCCCAGCGTCTGTCCCTAGAGGGCGCTACCGCCCAGTCGCCGCGGCCCGCCCGGCGAGCGCGCCCCCGCCCTGCGCCGTGCGCGCCCCCGCCCCCGCCGTGCGCGTGCGCGCCGCCCAGGTGAGGAGGCGGTGGCGGGGCCGCGGCGGAGGGCGGGCTGTGCAGCGGGGCGGAGCCGCAGAGGCCGGGGCGGGGCGAGGCGGGACGGGACGGGACGGGGCGGGGCGGGGGAGACCAAGGCCAGAGGCGGGACCAGCCGCCGCCGTCTCCGTCTCCGCGTCCCAGGCCCCACAGTGCCCGGCAGCCGCCGGCGGGAGGAGCGGAAGCCGCCTAGAGCGCGCTGAGGAGCAGAGCGCGGCCTCCGCCCGGCCCGGACCCTGCGCGCCCCCGCGGCCCCTGCGCGCGGCCCCGCCCCAGCTCGCCCCCGCGGCCCCCTGCGCGCCCACCTGAGCCCACCTGCGCCCCGCAGCCCGCGCCATGGCGGCGCAGGAGAGCCTGGAGTTCGGCAAGGCGGACTTCGTGCTGATGGACACCGTCTCCATGCCTGAGTTCATGGCCAACCTCAGGCTCAGGTGAGGGCGCAGCGCTGGTCTTCGCCGAGAGGGGGCGCCCTTGCGCAGTGCTCAGGTCTGGGGTATCAGGGGCGCGCCCAGCTCTATCCAGGGATGGAGTGCTGCCGATCGCGATGTCGGGGGCGTCTTGCTGAGCTCGAGGGTGGTGCTTTCCACAAAAAGGACGCGGCTGGGGCGCGGCATGGGGGCTCCGGGGGCGTGCCGAGGTCGAGGGGTGCGCTTTCCCGGGAGGAGGTGTCATCCTTGGGTGTTGTCTGAATGGAGGGTGTTAGGGGCAGGGTGAGCTGGGGGTGCACTTGGGGCAGTGCACCAGCCCGCCCTGCGCCAGGTAAGTGATGTGGGCGGGGCCGGTGACCTCATGGAAACCAAAGTAAAGGGAAAATTAAAAAAAAAAAAAAACTTTCGGGAGAGTCTTGGTGACCCCGAAGGCCCTAGAGAGACTGAAGAGTTGTTTTGGCGAGAGACTGGCATCTCTTTTCCTTGTTTTACACTTGCTTCTTTTCTTTCCTCTTTTTTATTTCTTCTTTTATTTTATTTTATTTTTTTTTTCCTGGCTTGGTTCCCTATGGTCATTCAGGATGCTATGGAGTGGATGATCCCTTAGCTGTCTTGTTCCGGGACGCCGGCTTTTTTTTTTTTTTTTTTTTTTTAGTTACTCGCTAAACGTAATTAGACACGTTTCCAGACATCGAAGAGACTGCTATACTTGCCGGTGCCAAGATAAACTGTCTGAATTTGACAAGGAGTTCATGGTTTGAGTTTTTTTCAAGGAGTTATGGATGGAGCCCTTGTGTTACTGACATCCCTGAGACAAGGCTTCGCTACTCAGCGCCCCCAAATGGGCTTCCTAGACGAATTTGCTTTATAAAGTCTGTACGTGTGATTATTTCGTTCTCGATAGAGTAATATGTAAGCAGAATTTTAAGCAGCTCGACTTAAAAAATACTACAGTAAATGGAGTTTCAAAATAGCTAAGTTTTGGTTGGGTGTGTTTTCCTGGAAGCTTGGCCCCTTTTCTTGTAAGGTTTATAGCCAAACATTGCTCCTTAAGCTTAGAAAATGAACATCAAAATCTAGGTTTGTATGCTTAACCAACTCCACTTCTCAGTATTAGTTACCCCTGTCAGCCCTAATTTAAGAATTTTAAAAACCTGGTTTAATCCTTGAACTTGCAGACCACGTGGACGTCTTCAGCTGTTCTTTGTCAGACTTCTTTATGTCCCGGATGGAGAACGTGGGGCAGGAAGAAGCTGCAGACTGCCTACACCTGCCTACCACACACACCTTGAGCTGCCCAGTGGGCCTCACTTTCCCCTTCTGTCCTTCCAAATTTTCCAAGGTTAAATGCTCTCAAAGTTGCGTGGTATCTTTCTGAATAGTGTTGCATAGTAACACTTGGAGATAGAATGCCCCTGGATTCAATCCCCAACACCACAAAATAAATAAATAACTTTTATTATAGTATGTTAAATTTATGTGAATATGGTTTCTATTTTTCTTTTCATTTCTTTTTTTTTTTTTTTTTGCAGTACTGGGAATAGAACCCAGGGGCATTCTACCTCCGAGCTCCACCCTCAGTCCTATTATTTTTTTATTCTTTATTTTGAAACAGGGTCTCACTAAGTTGCGGAGGGCCTCACTAAGTAGCTGAGGCTGGCCGCGAACCCCGATCCTCCTGTCTCAGCCTCCCAAGTACTGGGATTACAAGCGTGCGCCACCACGCAGGGCCTCCTGTGCATACTAGGCAAGTGCTTTACCATTGAGGTACATTCCCAGTCTTTGTGGCTTGTTTGTTTATTTGTTTTTAAAATACGTAAATGGGGGCTCAGTGTGGTGGCACACGCACACCTGTAATCCTAGCACTTGCGTGGCTGAGACCGGAGGATCGAGGCCAGCAAAGACCTGTAGCAACTTAGCAAGACCCTGTTGGGCGTGGTGGCACACGCTTGTAATCGAGTACTTGGGAGGCTGAGACAGGAGGATCGCAGGTTCGCAGCCAGCCTCAGCAACTTGTGAGGCCCTTCGCAACTTAGTGAGACCCTGTTTCAAAACAAAGAATAAAATAGGGCTGGGGGTATAGCTTGGAGGTAAAAGGCTCCTGGGTTCAATCCCCAGTACCACAATCAATCAATCAATTAGTCAATCAATCAATAAATAAGGAGCCAGGCATGGTGGCCCACACCTGTAATCCCAGTACTTGGGAGGCTGAAACAGGAGGATTGCAAGTTTGTAGCCAGCCTCACAGCAACTTAGTGAAGCCTTCTGCAACTTAGTGAGACCCTGTTTCAAAATAAAAAATAAAATACGGCTGGGGGTGTAGCTCAAAGGTAGGATACCCCTGGATTCAATCCCTAGTAACAACAACAACAACAAAGCAAATGGGGGGAGGGCACCAGAATTATTTTTTTTTCAGACTTTCACATTCATTGGCTGCAAAGTTTCCAAGTGTCAGGTTTTTGAATCTTTAGATTACTAAAATGACCCTAACTTGATGCCTATGTGCACAGGAGAGAATACTGCAATTAAATTCTGCTTTATTCAAGGTACTCTGGAGGATGAGGTGGGTGGGTCCAAAGAACTGTGAATAAGACGTGCTTCTCACCTCTCAAAGAGGTGTCATGTCAATGAAAATGAGGCGAAGGGTAAACATTTCTATTGATTTAATGGATAGTTCCAGAAAACACCAGAAGACATGAGCTTTATAGCGCTTAAGTGATTATTTGCCAAGTAATTACACAAAGTAATTGTTCTGGAAGTTCAGAAGAGGGAGAGATGCCATAGGTTGACTCAGAAACACCGTATAGATAGTGAAAGAGGAGGAGGTGAGCTCTCAAAGGAGGGGTAGTATTTGTCTAGGTAGGCACGTGGGCAGAGAACATTCCAGGTGGATAAAGTGGCATGAGCAGAGCTCGGCGTGAATGCTGACTCTGTCTGGGTGACTGAATAAGGCAAGTTGTCTAGAGGGGAAGGAGTTGGTGCTGGGGATCTGTGGGAGGAGTCGCCAGCTCTCATTAGCACAGCTCTTAGCTAATGCCCAGGTTTCTAGGTCTACCTTTATACCCAAGCACTGCGTCAGTCAAGGTCCTGGGTGTTCAGATGTGTGCACGCATTCCTCTGTACCTCATCTGTGTGTGGACACAACTCAGAACTGGCTGCAATTCTCATTTAACCGTATCCTGGTCATTCACTATTTGCTTATAAGTTAGAGCAGCTGATTCCCTGAACATATTTGCAGCAAAGGGTAGCACCATACTGCCCTTTCCAACTGTAAGTCCCCCCCCAGATAGAAAGCAATCCTTTCTCTCATAGCTTGAATTTCATGTCACCCTAACATCCCTCCAGGCCGTTTAGTGTTTAGCTCTGTGAGCTCCTGGGCTCCTGCTGTGTGCTCCTTGGGTATTTGTTTCACTTTGCAGCAGGTGATCAGAAACCAGTGCTGCACATCAGGTGCTATGAGATGATGTTGAGGCGTTCCATCTCATGAAATATCTGTAGTTTGGGCCACACTGGGCAATTTGGGCACCTCTGGAAGTCTAACATCTATTTAATTATCCTGTGAAATGGAAAGCCCATCTCTCAGAGACATTGTCCTCAGCTCAAGCCCACTCCCGAGCAGCAAGTCTACATTCTTTCTTTTATGCAGATGGTTAATGCGTCCAGAGAGGACTAGGGCTTGCATGTAGCTCGGCTGGCAGGACTCTCAATTAGAAAGGATGCAGAGCTGATGGTAACACTGGGAGAACTTCAGAGTAGGAATGGCCCAAGCGAGGAGAAGAGGAACTGGGAGCCCCAGGTCCAAAACAGAAGTGGCTACAAAGAAAGCAGAACATGGTGGGGATGCTGTGGTCTGGACGTCAGGGTTGTAGGCAGGAACCATCCCTTATCATGAAGGTGGGGGGTACTTGACCAGCAATCTTACTTCCAGGAACAGACCCTTGAGAAATGGAATGAGGAGTGTACTACCACCACTACCTCCACCAAAAAGAAAGAAGGAATGAACAACTTTCGCCCAGCAAGAGACTTCTGGCAGGGGAAGAAGGCAGCCCTTCAAGATACTAGCAGATTCTCTTATAAGAGTGATAAATACAAATTGAAAGTCCAAAGAGATGCTAACTCAAACTAATCCACATCACCCCTGTAATGTTGCCCCATCCACAGGCACACACCTGCATCCATTCGTAAAGATCATAATAGTAGAAGAAAAGTTACACCAATTGTAGCAGATGTTTAAAAATCAAGCTTTAGTCCCAAGAGGACAAAGAAGACCAGAATAGTGGCAAAATAAGATAATTTATTTATTTACTTATTTATTTGTGCTGCTGCTGGGGATTGAGCCCAGGATCTCCTGCACGCTAGTCAAGTGTTCTACACTGAGCTGCATCCCTAGCCTACTTCTTCTAACCTGTCTATTACACCTTTGCTTAGAGCAGGATTTTTTGACCTCAGCACTATTGATATTTTGGGCCGAATAATGCTTCGTTTCGGGGGCTGTCCTGTGTGTTGAAGGATGTTCAACAGCATCCCTGGCCTCTACCCTCTACATGCCAGTAGTACCTCTTCCCTTTCATTTACAACACCCCCAAATGTCTCCAGACATTGCCAAACATCCCCAGGCTCTGTGTGTACAAAATCGCCCCAGGTTGAGAACCACTGGCCTAGGCTAGTCTCACTCCCTGGAATGTCGTCGACCTCCCCTTATTTGCTGCCCACATCCCCTTCCTGTCACACTCATCCTTCAAGACCAGTCTGAGAAGTCTTTCCCAATCCTCCATGACAGGGTTAATTACACTCTGCTCCCAGGAAACATGGATACTTGGTTGTCACTGTTAGGGAATGTATCCTATTCTATTGTTATCTTCCTGCCTGCTCTCTCAGCTGCTACTTGTGACATGTTCAGAGACAGGTCGCTTGTCCAGAGGTACATCCAGGTTTTCTGGCACTTTGAAACTCAGTGTGTTTGGGAACCACCATCTCTAAGAAGAAGAATATAAATTATGAATGCAAAATTAGGTACTGGGCTTTGGAAAGGGCCATTCATTTGGAAGATGCAAATGAATGGCCGAGAAGCAAACCTACCCTTGAAGCAAACCTACCCTTGGCCCTTCTGTGCTTTCCATCCTGCCACAGAATTTGGCACCTATGTGCTCAGTACAGCTTAAAATAAGTTAACTAAGCGGTCCAATATTGGCTGGTTGTTCATGGACCAGTGGCATTCTTAAATTTTTTAAAGAAGCATCTTTTCAAAATAAACTTATTTGACTACAACTTAACCATATGTCCAGAGGGGGGTTGCGAGTAATAGAAGTAGTAGAAAGGCGGCAGACAGACACACACATGCCCATCCCTCTACTCTGTACTCTTTTTCTGCGGCTACTTGGGCATTTGGAAAAAATTCGGTGGGACAAAGGGTTTCTCCTGCTTGCCAGAGGGAAAACTCTAGATCCCCCGGGTGGTCTTCAAGCAGTTGCTTCCGAGCTCCTAGTTAGATGTAGTCCTCCTCAGATTTATAGGAGAGGTGAATGGCACACTAAATCTTTTTGGCTTCCATGTGAAATTCTTTGGCAACTTTCTCTGGAGGCTTTTGGAAAAGGACAGTTTGCTCTGTGCCTGTTTTGCACATTGACTTCATATTGGGATAAAAAAATGGGAATTTGGGTTTTGGAGCTGCCATTTGGAGTGAATCACCCTGCTGCCTTGTTTCCTTTCCTACTCCGTGACAGATTTCCAAGACTATTTTTATTCAGGGTCATTTCTTGACCCTGGAGACTTCTGCTGAATTTAGCTCCCCAAATAGAGCCAGATGTGGGTAGCATGAAGCACTTCGAAGCTGTTACTGGTTTGTTTCCTTATAGGTTCTGAAGGGATCCACTTTTACATTAAAGGGGCACGATTTGGCCTTCTGCCTAACTTTGAGATAGAAACAGTGAAACTGGTATAGATAGAAATGTGTTTACTTAATGATGTGTGCCTGCGCTGTATGTCTTGCGAACTATCGTTGTATGAAGAGCTATTCACTGACATTTTCACCTACGTCTGAGCCAGCTCAGCAAAACGTACCCTGTCTCAGGCAAAGAGTGGCCCGTTTTAGGATCGTTCTCCAGACTCACTGCTGTGCTGCCCCTGGGACTGGACTGGGTCACTGTGTCATTGCCGCGCCACTGCTGAGTCAATCCAGTAGGGCCCTGTGCTGTCAGCAGTGGCTCCAGCCCCCGTGGGTAGATTCCCTGTCGATGCGCCCCACTGACACGGCCACTGAAAGTGTCAGCTATATTCATAGATGGGGTCAGAGGGTAACAGCACTTAAAAATATACATTCCAAGCCCCTCTCTCTAACTGTCTATTAAGCCTCTTGATTGAGATGACAGTTTTATTTCCTGAGGAGAGCAGGCTTCTTTCGTCCAACTGCTACGTAATTATTGGTTAGAGCTCTTGAAAGGAACGGTGTTTTCCAAACCTTAGTTTTGTCATTTATGGGAAGAAGAGAAAGGAAAGCATGCAGTCCCCAGGGAGCAGTGGGAAGAGCTCAGGGTTTGAGATCGAAGTCAGCTTTGCTTTTACTCTTATTAGCATTGTGATTTAGAGCTTCCCAAGCCTCAGCTTCCTTACATGTACAATGGTCACCTTTTACCGTTATTGGGATGAAATCACATGTGTAGGATTAGTGCCCCCTAACTAATGGCCACTTGCTCCCTGAATCCTTCCCAAGGGGCCTCACCTCCCTGTCCTGACCCTGTGACTGCTACAGAGCTGGGAATCTTCATCTCCTCCATCTCTTCATCCTTCCTCACTAAGACAAGTGCATTTGCTTTGGTTCTTTTGTTTTGTTTGCGGTACTAGGAGTGGAACCCAGGGGCATTCTACCTCTGAGCTATACCCCCAGCCCTATTTTATTATTTAATTTGAAACAGGGTCTCACTAAATTGCAGAGGCCTCACTAAGTAGCTGAGACTGGCCGCGAACCCGGATCTTCCAGTCTCAGCCTCCCAAGTACTGGGATTACAAGCATGTGCCACCACGCCCGGCTTGTTTTGGTTCTGTTTGGGGGCATGCATGGGAAAAGTTCTAGAAGGGATTCAGGGTTACCTGGTGGAGAAAGCAAGAGCATTGGCGGTAGATCTGGACCTCAATCTTGTTCCTGTACATTTACTACCACCTGTGCGGCCTTGGACAAGCCACCCAGTCTCCCTGAGCCTCGCTTTCTTCATCCATAAGGAGGATGTGTTATCATGAGAATTAAATTCTAGCACCTGTGTAATACCTAATGGGGTGGCCAGAGCTTAGTCGATATTCAGTGGGTGCTCAGTTCCCTGGTCCAGCCTTATCCACCAGAAGTGCCCCTGCTATTCTTGGTTCAGTTCATAACCATCACCTTAAACATATTCATAATCATACTCCCTGCAGGGCTACCACTATTTATTATTTTTCAGAAAATTGCTTTGAACTCTTTGGACAATGAAATCTGCTATTCATATTATAAAGCTTCCAATATATTTTGTTCTGCATGTCACTGTGCTTTTTCATGAAAGTTGGTGACATTGGTCCTCAAATTTAGGCACTATGGCCATGTGGTGAACTTAAGTATAGAGTCTTTGATAAAAATATGTAACTCATTTTCTTCTTTAACTCTAGACCCTGTTGGATTTTCATGTCATCTCTTGGCTTTAAAGCTAGCAACCACTTGAATTCTTGCTGTGTGTTTAGTACTGTGTTGGGTCCTTTGGCAGGGGTTAGTTTTTTTTTTTTTTTTTTTTTTGTACTGGGGTTGAATCCAGGCACATTCTACTTCTAGCCCTTTTTATTTTTATTTTTTTTAATTCTGAAACAGGTTCTTACTAAGTTGCTGAGGCTGGCCTTGAACCTGTGATCCTCCTGTCTCAGCCTTCCAAGTACTGGAATTGTAAGTGTGCACCACCATGCCCAGCTGGGGTTACTTTTTAAAGTCACTCTTTGAAGGATAGCTTAATTAGGAGTAAAGGGTCCTTAATAAATGGATCAATATGAAGTGAATTATGATTGCACCCACATGAATAGTGCAGACAATTCATTGTTTTAAGGACTTCTCAGGAGAAAGAATCAACATACCATATTTTTTAAGAATAACGAAAGCCGGGCATGGTGGCGCACGCTTGTAATCCCGGTACTTGGGAGGCGAAGACCGGAAGATCCGGGTTCGCGGCCAGCCTTAACTACTTAGTGAGGCCCTCCGCAACTTCGTGAGACCCGGTTTCAAAATAAAGGATAAAAAATAGGGCTGGGGGTGTAGCTCGGAGGTAGAACGCCCCTGGGTTCAATACCCGGTACCGCAAAAAAAAAAAAAAAAGAATAATGACAACATAAGAGCTATGTATATGTGTCTATTAGAGTTCAAAGAGAATTCAGAAAAAGAAAGATTGGGGTCGGTAGAACATGCTCTGTGGCAGAGGTAGAACACGGGCAGACCCTCATTGAAGTAGAGACATCTCTCGTTTGGAAACAGCTCTTTTGTGCACCCTCTGGCCTGAGCCTTCCTGGCTTGCTTTCTCCTCTCTCCGCCCCTCCCAGTGTGAGTGGGCCCGCCGTGCTGCCAGCCAGCTTCCCGTGCTCACAAATCTTTTCCCTATATTGTCTGCACTTTCTTCATTCCTCTCTTATGCTGCCTCCAGGTCCTCCACCTAGTGATGGAGTGAGGTTGATAAGTATCCTCTTAGGAAGGCACATGCTCTAATGCGGCACAGACACGTCCGGGGACTTTCTTTCCCTTGCCTCGGTGAGATCCATCAGCATGAGGAGCCAGAGGAGTGATTTTGAAGCATGTTACTGGTAAGGCAGACCTGGGATGGAGAACTGAACCTTGGGGGGAAGGGATGGACTGGATGTCATAAAAGCTGGGTGCATACTTGAAGAGGCAGGTCCTGATGACAGGGAGGGGAAGGTGCCCAACAAAGAATGTTGCTCAATTTCTAAAAATTGAGGCTTATCTCTGGGCTTAGAAGAAGATGAGGAAAAGGAGTTTTTCCCTTTATTTTATGCCTCCAAGGCTCAGCATCCAAACTACATGGTGAATAGTATGGTCATGACATTTTGGGTTAGAGACATTAGCGAGTCTGATCATGGCTTCTAACATTTCTTTTTTGTTTGTTTGTTTGTTTGTTTGTTTTTTGCGGTACCAGGGATGGAACCCAGGGGTGTTCTACCTCCGAGCTACACCCCCGGCCCTATTTTTTATCCTTTATTTTATTTTATTTATTTATTTATTTTTTTTTTTTTTTTTTGCGGTACTGGGGATTGAACCCAGGGGCATTCTACCTCCGAGCTACACCCCCGGCCCTATTTTTTGTCCTTTATTTTGAAACCGGGTCTCACGAAGTTGCGGAGGGCCTCACTAAGTAGCTGAGGCTGGCCGCGAACCCGGGTCCTTCGGTCTCCACCTCCCAAGTACTGGGATTACAAGCGTGTGCCACCACACCTGGCCCCTAACATTTCTTAATGAAATTGGTCTGCTTTTGATAAGTAGATCATTTTTAAGCAAAGGGTTCCAATACTGACTTCCGTTGATGGAGAGTTGAATCAAGGACATCAGCTAGTTCCTTCCTGCTACTTTGCCTACCTTCCAGGCTCACTGTCCCAGCCTGGCCCTGCGGGTATCCCAGTTCATAGCGCCACACAGCTGCTCCCATGGGACCAGCTGCCATTATTACTGCACAGGACTTCCTGCCCCCCCCCCCAGCATTTCTTTCTACTCCTTGATGCACAATATAGAAATGGATTTCACTTTCATGAGATTAAAGTAGTAACTAGTAGCTATTTTGCTTTAATAAGAAAATTGTTAGCCAGGGCATGGTCGTGCATGCCTATAATCCCAGTACTTGGAAGGCTGAGACAAGAGGATCGCAGGTTCAAGGACAGCCTCATCAACTTAGCAAGACTCTCATCAACCTAGTGAGATCCTGTTTCAAAACAAAACAAACAAACAAACAAAAAACAAACTAGGGGTGTAGCTTGGATGTAGAATGCCCCTGGGTTCAATCCACAGTAACACACACACACACACAGATTTTTTACTGCTAGGCATGACTTTTTTCTGGAAGAGCCACAAGCCAGTTCAGGGTTCTAAAAGATCCTTCTGGAGTAGATTGGGGAGATATATCAAGGATCAAACATAGCTCTCCTCTCAGTCCTTCTCTCCACGTATCTTCCCCAGTTGCAATACTAAGTCTCAAGAAAAAAAATGTAATTATATGTACAAGGTTCACATAAGCAGTAGAAGCAAATGAATTGGTTGAGAAATGGCTTCCCCTGAAACAATGAAGCAAACACCAAGAGAAACTCAGACATTTTTTTTTTCTTTGACCACAAAGTCGGCTTTGAGTAACTTGTACAATGGGGGATCGTCCGTGGCGGGCTGGGTGATCCATAGTGGTTCCGTCTCAGGCTGCTGCTTTTTTTTTTTTCAACATCAAGTCAAGAGAACTTTTATAGCCAATTAAGAAAAGGTCAAACACCATGAAAAGCACATTTATTTTGGATAACCTTATCATCAATCATGTTTCGGTTCTGGCTTTTATAAACATCTAGGTCATTTTGAATTTATTATAAGAATAGGCCTTAATACTGAGACTTGGTCAACCAGATTCTACCATCCTCTCTATATTCCTTGTGATTAAGAAGAAAACGTTTAACTTGGGTGTGATGGTGCACACCTGTAATCCCAGTACTTGGGAGGCTGAGACAGGAGGATCTCAGGTTCATAGCCAGCCTCAGCAACTTAGTGAGGCTGTCAGCAACTTAGCAAGACCCTGTTCTCAGATAAAAAATAAAATAGGGCTGGGGGTATAGCTGGGAGGTAGAATACCCCTGGATTCAATCCTCAGCATCACACACACACACACACACACACACACACGAGGAGTTAATATGTTCTGATGAGACTGTGGGGGCTGTCTTGTGTGTATTAATTGAGTTTGAAGGTGCTGAGGGCTGGTTTTTTGTTTTGTTTTGTTTTGTTGCTTGTGGTGTGTTTAGCTGGAAAGGCATGCAGGGCAAGGCTCTAAGTAGGTAAGGTGCCACTCTAAAACTTCTTGCTCCCCTTGGTATCTGAATTATGCGTGTGATTGAGCGAACCAAAGGATGACAAGTGGATTTTCCACACTGTACTTTATCATTACTCGTTGATTTGTGGCAGGCAGCTGCTACTGGCAGGATCTGTTACTATTTGCATGTCTACCTCTTAGGTTCCTGTTTTACCTAAAACCTTTCCTGAAAGGAACCTCCTTTTTTTTTTTTTTAACTTCTTGATTTATCCTAGACTTGTGGTTTGCAAATCTAGCTTTGTCTCAGAATCACCCAGTCTTTGAAAGATTTCCTGGACTCCATCTCTTGGAGATTCTGATTTATGGAGTCTTATTAGCGCCCAGGTGATTTCATTTCTACAAACAGGTGAGCAAGCACTGTCCTAGGCTAACGTACTTTCATTCTGCAGTGGTGTTCTGTGGGAGTTAAATGGGGTGTGACTGTAATGTGAGCTGGCTGGCACATTAACAGATATAACATCCAGAGGATCAGTGTCCGTCATTCTGTTATAGTTATTAAACCAGTTCAATTGTTTGATAGTCACACTTTGTTCTTCATCCTTGCAGCAAGGTTTCTACTCTTTCACCTTACGAATATGGCTGTCCTCTTTTTGCCATATTGTATATTATTTTTCTTTCTGTTCCCGGATTATCCATACAAAAAAGTAGAGTCCTACCATTGTTGTTAATTCCTTGATGTATTTCCTTTGTAATGTGTGTACACCCCCCTCCCACACACACACTTTGAAATTCGGAATCTTCCCATTTATACAGTATATAGGTTTGTAAATTGTTTTCTCATAGAGCACAGTATCTTCAGTGTTTTTCCATGTCACTGAATTGCCTTTGAACATATGATGGCCCCCATTTATTTCTAGGTATGAAGGAGTGACCAAGACATTCCTGCTCTTGTAGAGCTGGTCAGCCAGCAAGGCAGACATTAAACTAATAAAGAAACAAGGATGATTACAAATAGAACTAAGTGATGAAAGGGAAAAGCAGGGTTTCCTCATAGGGGAAATGATGTGGCATGAATCAAGTGTGTGAGTGTAGCTGGGCATGGTGGTCCACACCTGTAATCCCAGTACTTGGGAGGCTGAGACAGGAGGATCACAGGTTCAAGCCCAGGCTTAGCAACTTAGCGAGATCCTCATCAACTTGGTGAGACCCTATTTTTAAAAATAAAATAAAAATAACTTGGAGTGTAACTCAGAAGAATGTCCTAGGTTCAATTCCCAGGACCAAAAGAAAAAAAAAAGTATATGAGCTGTCACTGAGAAGGTCTCTTTAGGGGAGATTGGCTTTACATAAGACCAGGATGAGGAATCTGTGCAGGGAAAAGAATCAGACAGGGAAGACTCCAGGCCAGGCAGACTTAATCACATGTGCAAAGCAGAGAGAAAGAAATATTTTTAGACAGACAGACACTTGGTGTGTTTTAGGAACTGAAAGGCATCCAATGAGGCTGGAGCCTGGATGGGTGGGGCAGGTGAAGTGGGGACTGGCAATGATGGAGCACTGGTCAGGGACCACACGTGGCCACAAGGCTCGGACACTGAAGGATTCAGACCTTAAACATATTGGGAAACAACTGAAGCAAGATGACAGCAGCAGGGTGACAGCACCCTTCTAAGTATCTAGGCTTTCTTTAGTTTCACTGTTCAGATGCCTCAGGTCGGTAGGTTTTATGAGCGATTGTTTTCATCGAGGAGGTGAATTGGGCGCAGACGGGGTGATGCTTTCTGCATTACCTTTGGTGGTAGTTACACCGGTGCAGTCCTGCTGTGGTCTCTGTATAGTAACAGGGCTGCTTCTTGGATTTTTTTGGGGGGGGGTCTTTTTTTTTTTTTGCGGTACCAGGGATTGAACCCAGGGGCATTCTAGCTCCGGGCTACACCCCCAGCCCTATTTTTTATTCTTTATTTTGAAACAGGGTCTCACTAAGTTGCAGAGGGCCTCACTAAGTAGCTGAAGCTGGCAGCGAACCTGCGATCCTCCTGTCTCAGCCTCCCAAGTACTGGGATTACAAGCATGCACCACCACGCCCAGCTCACTTCTTGGATTGAAATGGGTGTAAAATAAGTGAATCTTATAATGACGAATAGGCTACAAACTGATTTGAGATTCCTTTTTCAGATTTTATGCTTCAGACAAGGAAGGAGTACTTGGAAAGCTAAGATAGGAGGATCGCAGGTTCAAGGCCAACTTTGGCAATCTAGTGAGACCCTGTTTCAAAATAAATAACATAGAGCTGGGGTATAGCTCACAAGTAGAACGCCCCTGGGTTGAGTCCTCAGCAACCCCCCCCAAATATATATATATGTATATATGGAGGAATTCTGAGCCATGAATTCTCAGATGAAGTCTTTGAGATAGAATTCTAATGCCAGAAGGGATCCTGAGGTTTCTTGAATTGCACAGATTCATGAAGTTAGAAGCACACGGTATGTGTAGTGGCACAGTTAGTCCTGGGATAGAAATCACCTGTCTCCAGGTCTGTGCTTATTTTTCCATACTGCATAGCTCTATTGATTGGCAATCCAGTAGCAAGTCTTCAACTTTATTACTCCACTTAAAAGAAATATTATTTTAGCTGGGCGTGGTGGCGCATGCTTGTAATCCCAGTACTTGGGAGGCTGAGACAGGAGGATCCATGTTCGCCGCCAGCCTCAGCTACTTAGTGAGGCCCTCCGCAACTTAGTGAGACCTGGTTTCAAAATAAAGAGTAAAAAATAGGGCTGGGGGAGTAGCTCAGAGGTAGAATGCCCCTGGGTTCCATCCCCAGTACCAGCCAAAAAAAAAAAAAGAAATATTATTTTAAGAGAGCCAAGCAGGTTGAAACAATGGAAAAGGTAACAATGTGAATAAGAAGTAAACCCCTAGTTATCTACTGAAGGGCAACAATGTAACGATTAAGATACAAAGTAACACTGTAGGGTGAGCAGGATGAGGGTGGCAGTCCTGTGTGCTCTGTGTGAAGTGTTGAGCTGAGCCAGGTCAGAGGAAACGCAGACTTGGAAGTTCTACTCCGACTCATCCCAGCTTTCCTGAGGGTTGCATAGTTCCCGGTATCACTCTGTATCAGCAAGAGTACTGCTGTCTGCAGCTAAAGAGAAAACCTGACCGAACTGGCTTAAACAGAAAGGAAACCTTATCTCAGGCTACAAGAAGTCTAGTGATAAGGGAAACTGGCCAGTCTAGTTGAAGGGCTCTGCCGCCACCTGTCTGGCTCCCTTGGCCCTGTCCCCCTGTGCAGGTTTCATCCTCAGGCTGGTCCTGTGCACCCCGTTTAGACACAGCACAGAAGGAGAGGAGCTACCTGCTCAACGTGTGCTCCTTTCTTAGGAAGCCAGAGGACTCCCTCACATGTTTTGTTGGTCAGCGTTTGGTCACATGCCTATTACTAAGTCTGCCATTGGTAAAAAGCGTGCAGTTATCAGGCTTATTTGGAATAGTTAGGAGCCGAGCATACAGTTCACTCCTGAAGTACATGGCTATGTGGAGGGGAATCCATACCTGAACCAAGTCTCTTTTAGGAAGAGACTTTTAGGGGCAGAATAGGATATTGAGTAGGCAACCAAGAATGGCTGTTCTCTATACTTTTACAAGCTACGCATACAGAGTGGGTTCGTTCAGAATAGAACACCTTGTGATGAGGACATTCAGAACTTTTATCATTTAAGGAGTGACAGAGGAATAAGTTATAGGACACAATAACCAACCTTAAATACTTGTGTATAATTGATCACATGTATTCTGGAAGACTCCAGAAGATGAAATTCTTACCAATGGGTACAAGTGAAGCAAGGGTTATTCTGCTTTTCTTCTTCCTGAGGAATATGGTCCTAAAGCCATTAGGTTGGAGCAGTGCAAGGCAGGTGTCCATGCCACGGAAGGGGAGCTTCAGGGGCCTGGATTAGGGTTTGGAGCCCCAGCTGAGTAGAGGGGGTCATGCCCGAGGACCTGGATACAAAGCCAGAAGCACCTGTACCGCAAAGTCTCGGTGACAGCAGTGGGAGATAGGTGACAGCCATCGTCAGATTGAGTGTCATAGTATCACAGTGTTATGTTCAAGGAACCCTCTGAATGGCATGCAATTTAAAACTTGTGAGTTGTTTATTTCTGGAATTTGTCATTCAGTGATTTGGGACTGTGGTTGACCATGGGTAATTGAAACCACAAAAAAAGAAACTGTAGATGGGGGGCGGCTATTGTATTGGGGGAAACAGAGCTAGCTTCCTTAAAAAGACAGTGGGAGGAAATTAATTATTGGGACAGTTACTAGGTGTTTGGCACTGCTAGATGGTTTTTCATTCACTCATTCATTTCTTTTAATCCAGTCAATCTACAAGATAGGTGTTATACAGATGTGAAACCTCTGTTCAGAGAGAAAACGGCTTTCTCTAAGTCACATAGCTAATTAAGAAGCAACTGGAATTTGAAACTAGATTGTTGTGACTTCAAAGCCCATGACCTTTCTACTCCTAACCACTGCTTCATACCCCTGAAAAGGAACAGGGAACAATGATATGGAGATAGGGTGCTGGCTCTACATGTAAAATATTGGGAAAAGGAGGGTGTTTCTCAACAGCTCTTCTTACTGAGGTGCTCAGGCAGGGAACATGCCTACGAGATTTAGGGGCAAAAAGAAGCATAAAGTGTGAGAAAAGGGCCCAGGACTAGGCCTTAAGAAATAGTGATGTTTAGCCAGACGTGATGGCGCACGCTTGTAATCCCAGTACTTGGGAGGCGGAGACCGGAGGATCCGGGTTCACGGCCAGCCTCAGCTACTTAGTGAGGCCCTCCGCAACTTCGTGAGACCCTGTTTCAAAATAAAGGATAAAAATAGGGCCGGGGGTGTAGCTCGGAGGTAGAATGCCCCTGGGTTCAATCCCCGGTACCGCAAAAAAAAAAAAAAAAAAAAAAGAAATAGTGATGTTTAAAGGACAGTCAAAATAAAGACTCTAAGAGGAGCTGGAAGAGGAGTGTCCAGGGAGTTTGAAGAAAGCAGGAGAGTGTGATGGAGGAGTTGAGAGAGGGAGTGACCTGCAAAGGTGAGCATCTAGAAAGGGGAAGAGAGAGGCAGAGGGAGAGGCCTCCATGAGGTGCCGCGTCAAGGAGGCCATGGGGGGCTGGAGGTGGAGAACAGCTTGTGGTGGTCGAACAGCGAGGGGTGAAGACCGAGAAACGGGAGTGGCGGTAAGGCCTTCAAGAAGCTTGCTGAGAAGGCCGTAGCCAGAGGAGATTGCAGATGGAGTTTTGTTTTCCTGTTAGTTTTTAAGCTTGGAGAGTTGAAGGCGAGTCAATGATGATGGGAAGGAGGTGAGAGAGGGCCGGGGAGGGGGAGGAGTTTGAAAGGAGAGAGAGTCTAACGCAACAGGTCCCCAGGAGATGCAGCGTGCTGGCATCCGGGCAGCAGTGGTGGGCAGGATGGGCAGGAATGGGGGTTCCCACGCACGTTGCCTAAACTGCCTTTACCCCCCAGCCGTCGCAACAGAAGTCTGTGTGCGCACACAGGCTGTTCTCTCTGACCGCAGTGTGGCCCTGCATGTGGACGGCAGCATCCCCCAAACATCCCCAGGATTAGCGTCTGCTTGACATTCCAAACAGTACCACCTGAGATATCTTCTGGGCGTTGTTTTATTTTGTTGTGGCACTGGGGATGGGACCCAGGGGTGTTCTACCTCTGAGCAACACCCCCAGCCCTATTTTATTTTTTGTTTGGAAACCATCTTGCTGAGTTGCTGAGGGTTTCACTAAGTTGCTGAGATTGGCCTCGAACCTGCAACCCTCCTGTCTCAGCCTCCCAAGTACTGGGATTACAGGCATGCGCACCACCACACCTGGCCTATATTCCGTTTTAAGCTGCTTGATTCAGTACTACCTTTATAATGCCATTTTGAAATGTCTTCTTTACAAGTGAGAGTAAAAGGAGAACAAAGGAATGAGGACAAGTATGCTCGCAGCCCTTGGAAGCTGGTCCTGTATCCTGCCTGCAGCGGGGACCAGGGGCTGTTGGTGCCTCAGACAGCCTCACCCAAGAACTCGACGCCACATTTTTCAGATTGGAGTATGTTTTGTAGCACGTATCGTTGACTCTGTCATGGCCTCTTTGTCTGCCTTTCAACAAGGATTTTTCAAACAAATGAATGAATGATACAAGGCACACGAAAATAAAATAATGCTAGACCTGCAGTGTAGAAATAAAAGTATTGTGTATAATGTTAAAATGTAATAAGGAGTAAGAGCCCAAACCTGAGAAGAACACAAGTGTCCACTAGCGTGGGGTGGAAAAGCAAATCACGGTAGTCATACGAGAACATTCTAGATCACCACAGAAGTGAACGCACTGTAGCCACGCGCACCAGCATCAATTAATCTTACAGTCATAACACTGAGCCAAGAAGCCAGGCACAAGACGATACCTAGTCTATGCTTCCATTTCTGGAAAGTTCAGAAACAAACGACACTGATCCATGGTGGGAGAAGTCAGGATGATGGTTCTTTCTGGAGGGGAGAGAGGCAGCAGGGATGAAGAGGGCTAAAGGAGGCTTCCGGGCTGTTGGTGACAGCCGTCTCCATGCAGGTGGTGCACACACAGGCTGGTAATACGTCAAGTGTGTGCTTACAATTTGCGCCCTTTTATGTATGTGTAATATGTTTCAATAAAAATGTGTTATAAAAAAAGACAATGAAGAACCTTCAGGGAAATGTTTGAGGAAACTATAAAAACTGCAAGCAATTAAAAGTTGGGAGAAACCTTTGACCTTATACAAGGTATCATAAACCTCATTTCAGCCAATGAGGGTTAGCCAGCTCGATTAACATTAGTGGAAGGTATGTCATGCTTTCGGTGGATTTGCATAGACTGGAAGAAGCAACCGCCAACTGTGGAGTGTGTGTGCGTCTGTCTACACGCACATTTGTGTATCATACGTCGGCATTTCCACAGGGACCTTGGCATGACTTCTCAATGTTTGGCCAGTGTGCACTGATCTGGGAAGTCTCCTAACTTCTAGTTCACATATTCTGTGGCTGTCCTTACAGACCATGTCGTGCCTGTTCATCCTTCACCCCTTGCTTATGACTTCTCAAGTCCCTTTCTAATTTCTTTTTTTTTTTTTTTTTTACTGACTGGGGATTGAACCTAGGGCCATTCTACCTCCGAGCTACACTCTCGGCCCTATTTTTATACTTTATTTTGAAACCGGGTCTCACGAAGTTGCAGAGGTCCTCACTAAGTAGCTGAGGCTGGCCGCGAACCTGGATCCTCCGGTCTCAGCCTCCCAAGTACTGGGATTACAAGGGTGCACCACCACGCCCGGCTCCTTTCTAATTTCATTTTGCGTCTTGGATGCCTTTCAAGAGTGGTGCATTTATGGGATGTTTTTACTCATTGGCTGTGTTTAACTGGCTCCACTTGTCTGTGTACAGAAAGTACAAACCCATTCTGACATTAGTTTGTCAAATAAAATATCTGTCACCAGGGCATAAAGCATATAGTGGATCCCAAAATGAAGCAAGAATTCTTTTTGGATTATTGGTTGTTTGCCATGGATTTCATCAATGATTTCCTCTTTTATCCCAGAAAAACAAAAAAATGAAGTTGATTTCTTTAGATGTGTGAGTTTCTTCACACTCAGGTTTATTTCAGGTGGAACTTAGCTTTTCTTGGAGGAAGGTGACTCACTCAGGGAATTTTGAACGGTTAAGTAAGGAAGAGATGTGTTTTTCAGAGTTCCATAAATTTTCAGTAGTTTCCACTCTGGCAAGATCCATTTTAATTCATTCATAACCCTTACGAGTTAGATTTTCATAATAATTCTGATTAATAAACTAAAATTCTCAAGGGTAACCAGTGCATGCATTTGGAATGCATAGAAAAGAGACTTCGTGAAGTGCAAAGGAGATTTTATTTTTCTTTAGTCTGTACTGATTCCAGTAGGGTGAAGTTGTTGACATTGCTAGTAAAAAGAGTATTCCAGTTGGCTTTTTGTTTGTTTGTTTTCAGAAAACTAAGATAAATTTTGCCCACATTTGAAATTAGTATCTATGAAAGGTGACTTTCAAGCATGTGTGCCTCAGAAAGAGAGAGAGAGAGAGAAAAAAAAAAGCTGGGCATGGTAGTGCATACCTGTAATCCCAATTCTTGGGAGGCTGAGACAGGAGGATCACAGGTTCAAGATCAGCCTCACAACTTAGTAAGACCCTGTTTCAAAGTAAAAAATAAAAAGGGCTAGGGGCATAGCTCGGAGGTAGAACACCCCTGGGTTCAATCCCCAGTAGGAAAGGAAGGAAGGAAGGAAGGAAGGAAGGAAGGAAGGAAGGAAGGAAGGAAGGAAAAAGGAGGGAGGAAGGGAGGAAGGAAGCAAGGAAGGAAGCTTGGTTTTTTACTTATGTCATGAGGAGGTAGAATGGATCAGTCTTGCTATTTGACTGGATATGGCTGGAGCAAGAGTCTTGTCTGAGTCGCTAATTGAGGAGCGGGGATGCGGGGTGCGGGCTGAGGATCAGGACACACGTCGAGGCTGTGGCTCTTGAGTCATCGCACGGAATTGTCCAATACCCAGACGAAAGTGGAGTTCTGCAGTTCAGTAGACTGGCATGTGCTGGGGATGTGACATCGAGTCATCTGTATACGATGACATTTGATGCCCCCTGAAGGACACGAGGTTCCCTGCTGGAGAACATGTAGAAGGAGAAGAGAAGGTGAGCACCACCTTTCAGCACATGAGTGTGGACCCTCTGATATGATTTGTTTCTCAAAAATGGATTCTTTTTCCTTTTAATATATAAGTGAAATACATGATCCTTGGGGAAAACTTGGAAGATTCAATTCTCATTCCCCAAGAAAATCACTGTTACCAGTTCGACCATTTCCCTCCAGACTTCTTCCTATGCATGTACTTTCCACACTATTGAGGTAACTCTAGTTTGACAGTTTTGCATCTTATTTTTTCTATCTAACACTGGTCCAAGCTCAAGCATAGTATCATCTTATTAATATAATATGTGAAGATTATTCCTTATTTCATTATTTAAGATCACAGTGTTTCTTTCTTTCTGTGTGTGTGTGTGTGTGTGTGTGTGTTACTAGGGATAGAACTCAGGGGCCTTCTACCTCCGGGCTACACCCCCAGACCTATTTTATTTTTTTTTATTTGGAAACAGGGTCTCGCTAAGTTGCTTGAGAGCCTTACTAAGTTGCTGAGGCTGGCTTCGAACCTGTGATCCTCCTGTCTCAGCCTCCCAAGTACTGGGATTTTATTGGTTGTTATTATTATTATTATTATTAGTAGTAGTAGTAGTAGTAGTACTAGGGATTGAACCCAAGACCTCATGCCTGCCAGGTAAGTACTCTACCACTGAGCTGCATCCCCAGCTCTTACTTGTTATTTTGAAACAGGGTCTTGCTAAGTTACCACACACTGCCTTGAACCTGTGATCCTCCTGTTGCACCGAGCTAAAAACAGTTTTTACTTAACTAATTTTAAAGTAGGTACCAGAAGATTCATTTTCTTCTAAATGAAAAAAAAAAGAGATTGGGTCCCACAGTAAGCTGGTGATGGCGCCTTATCCAGGCCTTGACAGGGCTCTTCTCCTCAAATCCACTAATGCTTATAATTAAGTTTTAGAAAAGTTGGCATAGCCTTGTCTGATATATCTTAAACAGGGTACATAAGGTTGATTAGTGGGGAAGAAATAAAAAAGGTCAGCATTTCTGTTATGTTTGTGCAAAACAACTTAATGTCACTGGAAACACAGCAATTGTATAGTTAGTGGTAGAAAAACAACAAAAGTAAAGGCAAATAGAGCACTTAGAAAGGCTGGTTAGGTTTTGTACGGCTCAGACATTTTTATGGGAAAAATACTTTGGAAAAAATGAGATCAAATACAATTTTGTGTCAAAAATGAAATGGTCGCATTCTTTGATAGTACAAAAGGTAAAAGAGCCATATGGTAGTCGAGGGCTGGCTCTTGCGATGTGTGTGAGGATAGCAATTGTCCCTTCAAATGTCAGTGGGTAATTATTATTTTTAAGAGAAAAGTTCACATGCTTTGGTTTTCTTCTTTTTCTTTCTTTCTCTTTTGGTACTTGGGATTGAACCCAGGGCCACTCTACCTCCAAGCTACACCCCCAGCCCTTTTTATTTTTTGTTTTGAAACAGAATGTTGCTAGGTTGCTGAGGCTGGTCTCAAACATGTGATCCTCCTGTCTCAGCCTCCCAACTACTGGGACTACAGGTATGTGCCACTACTCCCAGCTACATGCTTTGACTTTCTTAATGTATTATAAAGAAATAATACTTTCTTTATCAAGCTTACTGTCATTTTTCTTCTTTCTTACATGGTTTTGAGGGACATCACTTTTCAATGGACATAAACAACTGTGCTTAGAGGAACAGTAGCTATTAGGCGGGTTTGAAAGCCACTTGACAATGATGAAAAAAATGTTATTTCCCAAAGGGTTGCCATAAGACTGATGATTTGTATGCTATTGGAAGGCCAGTTTTTAACCACAAAAATTTCCCTGTAACCTTTCATGATTGAAAACATATTACTTGCTATTCAAAAACACAGGCAAATTAGTGAGAAGAGTTTCTAAAATAAGCTCAAGGGTTAGACATGTAATTTGTGGATGACAAGTCATGATAGTAAAGTGTATTTCCTTCTATGTTTTGTTTTAAATGGTAGAAGGGACATGAAACTCCACGGTCCAGGCTTCAAACATGTTTTTACAGCTCTAAGATGAACATACTTAATTTTTAAGGGATTGCTTGTTCCAAGTTATACCTGTCTTACTACATAATGTTTATTGGTAACAATTTATTTATTCTCTTACATTATATGTTTATGTAATTTTGCATTGGTACCTTAGAAAGGTCTTTGCAATGGTCATCTGGGAGCCTGTTTATGACAGGGTTTAGGCTTGGAAACGCATGCACTTTAAGGATCAATTATGAGGCTGGGGACTGCTGTGTAGAATGAACCCACCTCTATACCATGACAGTAAGGATGTGGGACACAGACTGTGGTAAGACAGTTACTGTACCAATAGTTCCGTAGTTACTGACTGATCCCACACTACACAAGAGTGTGTTCTATCGAGAGGAGTGAATCAGTTCTAGATAGAGCATAACCATCGGAGAGCTAATGATAGAGGGCTGTGATTCCTCCAGCAAACCAGTGGCCCTTGAATTTTCCAAAACATTCGTCTTCTTGATCACTCTGAGACTTGAGTACTGCAGAAGGTCTTGTCTTCTCGAGGAAATGTAAGGAGAGAGGAATTAGCTTTTGATAACTTTTATTTTGACATAATTGAAAATTTCAGAAAAGTTATGGTAACTCCCATATACTTCTCACCCAGACACACCAAGTGTTTGACACTTACTTACTTTGCCATTCCCAGCGATATTACAGTTACCATGCCCCTTTACCCCTACTACTTCACTGTCTATCTCCTAAGAACAAGGAGAGTCCCTTACACGACAGCAGCACAGTTGTTAAAAGCAGGGCATTTTTACACTGGATTAGAAAATAACATCATATCAAAGTTCATATCTAGATTTTACCATTTGCCCCAAAAATGTCTTTTATAGTATTTATTTCATTGTTCAAGATTCATATCAGGCTGGGCGTGGTGGCGCACGCTTGTAATCCCAGTACTTTGGGAGGCGGAGACTGGAGGATCCGGGTTCGCAACCAGCCTCAGCTCTCTGTCTCTGTCTCTGTTTCTCTCTCTCTCTACCTAGTGAGGCCCTCCACAACTTCGTGAGACCCGGTTTCAAAATAAAGTATAAAAAAAATAGGGCCGGGGGTGTAGCGCAGAGGTAGAACACCCCTGGGTTCAATCCCCGGTACCGCAAAAAAAAAAAAAAAGATTCATATCAGATCTCTTATCTCATGTAATCTGAAATGAATTAACCTTTAAGTGGGATGGAGGGGACACATTTTCACTGAGTGCATCATTCCCTTTTATTGTCTGTGTATCCATTTCAGCATCTTTGAAACAGAATGACCAGAGGTCTTGTGTAGGGATACTGTAGAAATACTTGCACCTCCTGGCTCATCAGATTGTACATTTTTCAGCAGATGAATTACTTTCTGTGCAAGCGAACACTGGTTCTTGCCGAATCTTGCTACGTAGGTACTGTTCCGTACTGAATACAATATTAAGCTTTCTTTGGTTCACGCCATCTCTTTAAGATGTAATAGCCACTGTTTCATTCCATTGGGACATTTTTTTTATGTTTTTTATTGGTGCATTGTAGTCTCACATCACAATGAGTATCAGTTTGGTGTTAACATACATGCACACAGCTCTTGGTGTCCCTCCCCCCCGCCTCCCCCACCTTCCCCCCCCACATGTAGCACTGAGAATGATGTTGGTATAATCTCATATATACACATTGTTTATGACAGTAATTCCATAGATTCACTTCTTTCTTACCCTTCCCCCTCCCTTGTACCCCTTCCCTTGCACCACTGAGGGTTCTCTGTTGTCATTGGAGTCCCTTTTGTGTCCCCACTACTCCCTAAGTTGCGCATATTAATAAAAACATATGTCCCTTCTTTTTTGTGATTGGCTAATCTCACTTAACATAATGTTCTCCAAATCTTTCCATTTTCTTGCGAATGCTGTTATTTTGTTCTTCTTTATTGCTGAGTAGAATTCCATTGTGTGTATTTCCCATAATTTTGTAATCCATTCATCTGTTGATGGACATCTAGGTTGGTTCCATAATTTGGCCACTGTGAATCATGCTGCTGTGAACATGGGTATGCATATATTACTATAGTTTTCTGGTTTCAGTCCCTTTGGTATGATACCCAGTAGTGGTATAGCCGGATCATATGGTGGATCCATTCCCAGTTTTCTGAGGAATCTCCACACTGATCTCCATAGTGGTTGAACTAGTTTGCTATCCCACCAACAGTGTAGAAGAGTCCCATTGGGACATTTTTTAAGTCCCTGATGGAACAGTTCCAAAGTTCCAGATATGTCCTGCAGCTTGTCTTTGGCCAAGGAAAAATGGCAAGTGGTCGCCATCTTTCTATTTAGTGTCAGTGATTTGGTTTCTTTTCACTGGACTGTCATTATTCTCTGAAATGTGTGGACAAAGCAGCACGTGCTTGTGATTCTAGAATCACTCGTCACTTCCACCATGTTATTCCATTGGAAAGTGCATGACAGCTTGTGGTACTAATGTTCCATTCTATCAAAGTTTGGTAGAGATGACATTCTGTTTCTATTTCATTCCTACAAGATATGAAGATATCCTGAAATCCCAAATTGAGATTTTTCATAGAAAACTCATGGCCTAAATGTAATCAAACGAGTAAATCTAGTAGTTTTTAAAGGGTTATTTAATCTTATGATTCTACAAATTTTGCAAATATGATTTTGAATATAAGAGCCCTTAGAAAATCATACATAGAAAATATAGCCGGGTGTGGTGGTGCACACTTGTAATCCTAGTACTTGGGAGACTGAGACGGGAGAATCATAGGTTCGAGGACAGCCTCAGTGATTTAGTGAGGCTCTCAGCAACCTAGTGGCTGTGTAACTACTTTAAATACAAATATGGAAATATGCTGCTTTAGCCTGCATTTTTTCACTTAGAAATCTATTATTGACATTTTTACATATCAATAGATATACTTCTACTTTAAAATATCTATAGATTTCTAATTATAAATAGAATACAAATTTATAGAAAGTTCAGAATTCGAGCATTATGTGAACCTAAAATGTACAAAGAAAAACTCTCCTGGAATTTATACCTCCTCTCTCCCAGTAACATTCTTGTTTGGTATATATTCCTTTAACATTTTTTTTTCTATAAAAGTACCCATACTGTTCCTAAACTTGCTTTTTTTCACTTAGCATATGTTTTAGTCACCTAAAATAAAATCTCATATATATATAAAATCTTAATATGTATAACATATAATAAATTTTGTATATAATTTCTTAGAGAATATTCTATATATTCGAATAACCAATTGAATGGTGAGATGATTTTAGTTGTTTTGCTAATATAGATATCATTGTTCTGATGAATATCCTTGCATGAATATCCTTACATATTAGTATATATTATGTGTGTATATATATGTGTATGTGTGTATATACATACACACACAATTTGTCTTTTTTTATTAATACAGATTCCTAAAAGTAAATTAGGGGTCAAAGTGTATGCATATTTAACATTTTCATATTTATTGTTAGATCACCCTATAGAAAAATGGCATTGATTCAGTCAAGAATGAGCATGCTTCCAAAATGAATATTGCCTCGTTAATTTGGAAGAGGAAATAAGTTTTTATTATCATTAATGACTTTTTCTTCATGTTAATCCTAGACTGAAACGTGGCCAGATGAGTTTATGTGCATGGTCCTTAGGAGATGATAGGTCTGACCTTTTGCCTGTAGTGCCTTCATGAGACCACTGACTTTCCTAAAGGCCCGGTTGCTGGGATGCGTAGGCGATGCCTTCCTCTCTCACGTCCATCTCTTCTTCTATTCTCCTAAAAGTTAGAGCTGTAGAGACCTTGGTGACTTTGGATTTCCACGGCATACCACGTAGAACACATGATATAGTGACTAAAAAACATAAGGCTAGTGGTCAGTGCTCACCATTCCATGTGATTCATTCAACATTCCATGACTCACCTGTCAGGGTATCGTGCAGCTTCAAATACGTCTTATATAGACACACTCTCCGTTTGCTCATCAGTCATGGGAGTTTGTCCCAGACAGGTACCCAGAGTGGCCTGTGAGCGCTAGACTAAGAGATGGTTGTCTGCTTTGGCTGGCTGAGTACTTTGTCAAGAGTATTTCTCAGGCATGCAAACACACACACACACACACACACACACACACACACACACACACACACCACTTTGGCTTCAAAATTTAATTTAAGAAATTTAAGCCTGGTGTGGTGGTACACACCTGTAATCCCAGTACTTGGGAGGCTGAGACAGGAGGATCCCAAGTTCATGGCCAGCTTCAACAACTTAGCGAGACCCTCAGCAACTTAATGAGACCCTGTTTGAAAATAAAAAATAAAATAGGGGTGGGGGGTATAGCCGGGAGGTGGAAAACCCCTGGGTTCAATACCCAGTACCACAAAAAAAACTTTAAAGAAAACAGAAATAAAACAAATAACAGTCATCACAGAGAAATAGAAATAAAACAAACGATGGTATAATAATGTGGAAATAAAACCCTGTGTAGCCGGACATGGTGGCGCACGCTTGTAATCCCAGTACTTGGGAGGCTGAGACAGGATGATCGCAGGTTCACGGCCAGCCTCAGCTACTTCATGAGGCCCTCTGCAACTTAGGACCTATTTCAAAATGAAGAATAAAATAGGGCTGGGGGTATAGCTCAAAGGTAGAATCCCTCTGGCTTCAGTCCCCGGTACCACAAAAAAATGTGTGCATGTATGATGCTGCTACCCTGACATGTATCCAAATGTATAATTACAGTGTACCAATAAATGAATATATATATATATATATATATATATATATATATATATATGAAAGAGATAGTGATTTGGGTTAGGGAGAATCTTGGGGATCTTCCCAGAAGAAATCGGGTACTTAGCAGGATTTTGAAGTTGGAGAGACTTTGAAGTCTGGATATAGAGAATGGGCAAGGACGTGCAAGGTGAGAGAGGGGAACAGGCATATAGAACCATGCTGGACGCTCGGCTGCCGCAGCACCGTGGGAGTAGCACGCAGCTTTGATGGGGTGGATCACCCGGGCTGAGACAGTATGCAGGGAGTTCATAGGGAGGAAAAGAGACAGGTGCCCCTTCAAGTATGTAAAGACTGAGGAATAACTGAATATTTCTCATCAATAAAAACATCAGAAATCCCATCATCCCGTGCACAGCTGTCTCTTACAAGCCAAAGGGGATCCCTGTCCACTGGGGGCACCGCTGGGATTAGCTGTCTCAGAAGCCTTGCAGCCAGAGACGCTGGCCATGCCTCACAGTCCATGTTCCTGCTTGCCTTTCAGATGCTCTCTGTCCCCTTGCACTCACACAGCTCCCTGCCTTTTCCCAAGACTGCCAACCCAAACTCCTCGCATCCCTGTGTTCTCAACCCTAAACTGCAGCGCTCTGCTGTCCTTCAGGGCAAAAACTCTGCCCTGGACCTACCAGACTGCTCCCCCATCCTGTACCGGGGATGAACCCAGGGGTGCTCTACCACTGAGCGACATCCCCAGCCCTTCTCATTTTTATTTTGGGACAGGATCTCGCGAAGTAGCCCAGGCTGGCCTCAGACTTGCCATCCTCCTGATTCCACATCCCAAGTAGTTCGGATTATAGATATGTGCTACTGCACCCAACTTCAGATTGCTTTTTAATATTTGCCTCTACAGTTCCAATATGGAGGCTGCTGAGACTTGCTGGAGAAAATGATTCCACTGCTCTGATGGGTACGAATATATTTATAGTCACTAACCTCTCAGATCTTAATTCTCTGGCACTCCTCCTGTGCTTCCCCGGTCTGCCCTTTCTCTTATTTTGCTTAAAGTCTTTTGCGTGGTCTTTCCACTAACCTTCTGTTTCTATCCTGCTCCCTCTCTTCCGCATCACCCTTCTGCTTCTCAGAGAAATACCTCCCCAGGCCCAAACTCCCACTTCCTACACATCCAAAAACCACGTCTTCCCCCATTCTTTCCTCCTTCCTATTGAAGGAGGCACAATTTAAAATACAAAGTCATCCTCCCTTTTGGCGACTGTTGATTGGCCCAGGGGTGAGCACCTGACTTAATCTGGACCAATCACAGTCTTACCAGCATTTTATATTTGGAATGGTATCATCTTTCTCTTTTGGTTGCTAAAATTCAGAATGTGTATATTTTGGAACTGCGGACAGTCAATTCTATATGAGGATTGAAGGGTAGAAAAATAGTAGTGAGAGAAGAATGAAGGGGGGAAAGGAGAGAAGGAGAGAGAGAGAAAGGGAGAGGGAGACAGAGAGAGAGAGAGAGAGAGAGAGAGAAAGTGAATGAACGAATTAATGAATGAATGATAGCTGAGAGGCCAAAGCAGCAGTTTCCTGAGTTCTTTACAAGCAGTGGTTCTCAGCCTTCGTCCTGTCATGACCCACATAGAAGATGGTACCATCAGTACTGCCCATCGAGGGGAGCGGACAAGGCTGGCGGGCATGCTCAGAATCTAAACACGGGTTAGTAAGCTGTACTGTTCAGTGTTCCGGGCGGTCATACCTGTAAATCACACCAAGGTGGGGAAGCTCCATGCCGGTATCTAGTCCTGCTTCTTCACGTGGTCCCAGCTTGGGTCCTGTGAGATGCCCAGCTGCCTCCCTGAACTCCCCAGACGTGCGTCCTCTGTGTTCCAGTAACACCCTGGGCCCCGTGCCGCAATTATCTAATTATTTGTCTGTATACCCTGTTGTACGTGAGCCCCAGGAGGGGAGGGAGTACATCTGTCTTTTCATCTTTATAGCCCGAGTGCCTTGAGTGGGATAAACATCTCCTAAATGAAGGAATTATGCTCTGCCCACATAAAAAGATTAACAAGAAAATTGTAATTGAAACAAGATCTCATGTGTAAATAGTCTTCCTTTCTCAAGGAGACAGCTTTAAATGGGAGCCCAGGAAAAGAAAGTGAATGACTACCATGTCTCTCTGGCATCTTCCACCTAGTAGTTTTGTCAGACCATCAAATCTTTCAGTTTCTCAGATTTTGAGTTGAACTAGATACCTCCATATTCGTTTTAGGAAATAAGACTCAGCCTGTTCTCAGAATAACAAATCTATGAAAAAATGCATTAAGAATCTCAAAAATAAATGTAGTCTTAACACTGTGGACAGTTTCTCGGTTTTTTTGTCCACTGACAGCATTCTGAATGAAGAATCAGTGTTCTCCTGATAGGGCGAGGCCCCTCCCCACTCCGCTTCCTTCTCTGTTTCTGGAGGTTCCTCTTTACCTCCAAGGTGCCGTCTGTATTCTAGCTTCTCGTTTCCAGGTTCCGAGCTTCACCGCACTGTGGTGTGAGAGATCCGAACTGCAACAGATTAAGCGAAGCCACACACAGTTACTACTCAGTGAGACTGGCCCGGGTTTAAAGCACTTAAAATCTCTGCCGGCGTCCTTTCCACTCCTTTGGTTCTTAGGCCCCTCCACTATGGCTTGTCGTCGTTTGGTAACACGCCAGCCTGCTTTGAATTCTGGCCAGCTGGTTTGTTTTGGTTTTTAAATTTGCTTCTTAGCTTTTGGAAAAATGAGGTTCTTTCTTTGTTGAGACCCAGGTATACCTTTGTTTAATACTTGGTTTAAAAAAACTGTCCCCAAGGCTCTTTCCAGCAGCTTAGTCTACTTTCTTAGCCTAGAATTTGTCCTTTTTGTTTTTGCTTCCATTCGTTTACCATTTCCTGTACTTTTTTATACTTTTGTTGGGTGCATTGTAATTATACATCACACTGAGATATCGAGTGATAGGAACATACAGGCGCACAGCTCTTGGAGATTTCCTGTACTTTAGATTAAGCCCCTAAGACTCCTAGCCTGCCTGCCTTCCCCTTCTGTTTTGTGTTTGTTTTGTTTTACTAATAACCACACATCCTTTTCACAGAAATTTATGATGAAAGAAGACATGGCCTAGCGGCAGTTGTTTAAAAACCTTAGGGCAAATTACATATAATCAAGTCATAATTTTTCATAAGTTAAACATTTAGTGCAATGCCAAATAGAATCACCACTCGGACACGAGTAAAGTTGGGTGTAGAGGAGGGAACGTGACTAAATCATTTTCGAAGTTGATTTGGGAAAGCAAGTACATGATAATAGCATAGTAAAGTTCAAGAAACAAGAGTATCAAGTCAGAAGTTTATCTTCCTCACAGTCCCCCGACCAGGCTCCTCGGGCATACCCCTGACTTCCTCTAATAAATTATTCATCCTGTGGCCAAGTGGTCCCTCTAAAATGCGTACCTCAACACTTTGCTCCCTGATTACAGGAGGTTCTGGCTTGCCTTGCCCTGGAGATTAAGTACGGAGTCATTTTCCAGGTGTTTAAGGTCCTGCACAACCCGCCCTTCCACGGCCTGAGCTCTGGGCACGCTCCTCTTCCCACCCCGGGCTGCAGCCACAGTCGATGTTCTCACACTCTTCTGTGCCCCCTTTCTCTGCACTTCCAGATTGATCGGTCTGTCTGTCTATCTATCTATCTATCTTCTTTCCTTCCTTTCCTTTCCTTTTCTTCTCTTTCTTCCTTCCTTCCTTCCCTCCTTCCTTCCTTCCTTCCTTCCCTTCCCTTCCTCTTTCTTTCTTTCTTTCTTTCTTTCTTTTCTTTTCTTTTCTTTTCTTTTCTTTTCTTTTCTTTCTCTCTCTCTCTCTCTCTCTCTCTTTCTTTCTTTCCTTCCTTCCTTTCTTTGTACTGGTGATTGAACCTAGAGGCATCCTACCTCCGAGCTACCCCCCCACAGCCCTTTTTTAATTTTTTTGTTTTGAAACAGGGTCTCACTAGGTTGCTAAGAGTTGCTGAGGCTGGTCTTGAACCTGTGAACCTCATGTCTCAGCCTCCCTTCCAGATCTGTCAATGAGTTGTTTCTTCTGCTCAGCCATGAATAGCATGTCCTCCGGGAAACTCTTCTTTACTTCCCAAGTCCAGTTAGGGACCTAACTCCCGGCATTACTGTCACATCCGTCACCCCTTGATGTCACTGTCTGGTTACTTGTCTCTATTCACCTGCTAGTCTGTAAGCGTCATGAAGACAGGGACTCGTTATGACACTGGGATCTAACACAATGCAGGTACTCAACAAATGTTGGTCAGATGAAATAATTATATGGCTACAAACATGGAAATAGAATGATGGTGTCCTAAGAGTAGACAAACTGGTGTAACTGAAAGGACAGTCTAAAAGTAACTATTACATATATGAAAATTTAGTAAGTGATACATTCTGCATCATAAATGCAAAGGAGCCTGCATGGTGATACATGCTTGTAATCCCAGTACTTGGGAGGCCGAGACAGGAGGACTGCAGGTTCAAGGCCAACCTCAACTACTTAGTGAGGCCATCTGCAACTTAGTGAAACCCTGTTTCAAAATAAAAGAATAAAATAGGATTAGGGGTATAGCCCAGAGGTAGAGTGCCCCAGGCTCCATCCCCAGCACCACCAAAAAAAAAAAAAAAATTCCAAAGAATAATTGGTATTGTCACAGCTGGTTATCTAACAAGAAAAAGATAAGATTGAGACATGAGTCTAATATAGTACCCCCAGAAAGGGCTGCTAAGGAATTAGAGTTAAATATATCTTTAATTTTAAGAAAATGGATGCAGATATTTATAGGGAGATACTCATATTTACAGGGAATACTTTATAGGTAATATTATAGGAAGGAGACATTTCTAAGTTTAGGTATGATGTGATCACAGACAGCCACATAAAAGTTTTAAAAGCACAAAGCACATTACATCTCAGGAAGTGATTGCTGTGAGTATGAAATAACATAAAAATGTAATATTATATGAGAAGAAAAGCTCAATGCCTCGAGTGACTGAGAAAAACTGTAAAAACACCTCAGTAGATGCACACAATATGAGCAGGCTGTTTACAAATGAAAATATAAATGGGAGCCGGGCGTGGTGGCGCACGCTTGTAATCCCAGTACTTGGGAGGCAGAGACCGGAGGATCCGGGTTCGCGGCCAGCCTCAGCTACTTAGTGAGGCCCTCCGCAACTTCGTGAGACCCGGTTTCAAAATAAAGTATAAAAAATAGGGCCGGGGGTGTAGCTCGGAGGTAGAACACCCCTGGGTTCAATCCCCGGTACTGCAAAAAGAAAATATAAATGGCTAACCAATATAGTCTCAATGTTCTAGTGATCACAAAACTGAATAGTAAAGCAATTAGCTGCTGTTTTCCCCCTGTCAGACTGATAAATAATCTTTTTAAAAAGCCAGAGTCAGTGAGGACATGGTGTGTGGCTGTTCTCGCGCATTGTTGGGTACCAGTATCAATTGCCAGGATTCTTCCGGAAGCAGCTTGGCCCTGTCTATATCAATTCCAAGGAGTTGTATACACTGATTCAGTGATGCTACTTTTGTGAGTCTAGAGTAAGGAAATTTTTTTAGGTATAGATAAAGCTTTAGATTTTAGATATCAAAGTGTTGAATTACAGCAAAAATTAGAAATAGTCTATGTATCTAACAGTAGGAAAATAAGCAGTGGTATATAGCTAATTGATGTGCCACAGTCTGGGAATTTATTTATTTATTGTTGGTATTGGGGATTGAATCCAGGGGCATTATATCTCTGAGCTACAATCCCAACCCTATTTTATTATTTTTTTAATTTTGATACAGGGTCTCACTGATGGCCTCACTAAGTTGCTGAGGCTGGCTATGAACCTGTGATCCTCCTGTCTCAGCCTCCCAAGTACTGGGATTATAGGCATGTGCTACACCTGGCTGAGAATTTTTTTTTTTTCAGTACTGAGGATTGAACGCAGGGGCATTCTACCTCTGAGTTACAACCCCAACCTTATTTTATTTTGAAACAGTGTTTCACTAAGTTGTGGAGGGTCTTGCTAAATTGCTGAGGCCGGCCTCGAATCTATGGTCCTCCTGTCTTAGCCTCCCAAGTACTGGGATTACAGGTGTGCGCCACCATGCCCAGCTTGGGAAAAGGTTTTTATAATACATATATCTGATGAAGGACTCATAGCCAAAGCATATGAAGAACCCCCCCCCAAAGCAATTAAAATCGGGCATTTTAAAATGAAGATTTAAGCTGGGCGTGGTGGCGCATGCTTGTAATCCCAGTACTTTGGGAGGCGGAGACCAGAGGATCCGGGTTCGCGGCCAGCCTCAGCTCTATCTCTCTCTCTCCGTCTCTCTCTCTCTCTCTCTCTACTTAGTGAGGCCCTCCGCAACTTCGTGAGACCCAGTTT
>PVJS01011378.1:0-45901 GCA_004027185.1 Glis glis | reverse complement strand
TAAAAAAAAAAAAAAAAAGGGCCGGGGTGTAGCTCGGAGGTAGAATGCCTTTGGGTTTAATCCCTAGAACAAAAACAAATAAATAAACAAATTCTTTCAATTGTGCGTGAGTATATATGCATCCTGGGCCATGGCATGACATATGGCTCTTTCTGTAGGTCAAGGTCAGACAGGATTGAAGTGTTTGGTGTTGGCAGTGGCTGTCTCAGCAGAGGTGGTAGGAATGACCTTCATTCCATGTAAGCCATGACTGCCAGACTTTTAAAATACTCCAATACTTGGGGGCTGAGATAGGAGGATTGCAGGTTCAAGGCCCACCTTAGCCACTTAGTGAGACTCTTAGCAACTTAGACCCTGTTTCAAAATATAAAATGCAAAGGGCTTGGGGTGTAGCTCAGTGGTAGAGCATCCTTGGGTTCAATCCCCAGTACCACAAAAATAAGTAAATAATAAATAAAATATTAAACTAACCTTGTACAACACTCCTCAATAAGAAAAGCAGATAGAAAGATTAGGACAGTTAGAACTTCGATATCCATGAATAGAGACAAGTTCCACCGATGGCAGACACACCTTTTTTGTGGGGGAGGGGAGCAGGAACTCTCCCTTTTTTTCTTGGTGTTGTGTGTGTGTGTGTGTGTGTGTGTGTTTGTGTTTGTGTGTTGCTGGGAATTGAACTCAGGGGCATTTTACCTCTCAGTTATACCCACAACATCTCCCCCACTTTTTTTATTTTTTTATTTTTTTATTATTTATTTATTTATTTTTTTGCGGTACTGGGGATTGAACGCAGGGGCGTTCTACCTCCGTGCTACGCCCCCAGTCCTATTTTTTATACTTTATTTTGAAACTGGGTCTCACGAAGTTGCGGAGGGCCTCACTAAGGAGAGAGAGACACACACACACACACAGAGAGAGAGAGAGAGAGAGAGAGAGAGAGAGAGAGCTGAGGCTGGCCGTGAACCTGGATCCTCCGGTCTCCACCTCCCAAAGTACTGGGATTACAAGCGTGTGCCACCACGCCTGGCTCGCCTCCCCCCCTTTTTTAAAACATGGTTTCACTAGGTTGCTGAGAGTCTCGCTAAGTTGCTGAGGTTTGTCTCAAACCTGCAATCCATCTGTCTCAGCCTCCCAAGTACTGGAATTATAGGCGTGCGCCACCATGCCCAGCTTTTCTTGTCATCTTAATGGTCTACTTTTCCACCTCTCCTTGGCTCCAAATGCCAGGCTACCCAACTTCCTTCAAATTGTTGCTAAACCTACACCTTTATAGTCAATGGTGGCATTTCCAACAAAATACCGGAGTCATTTCAGCCTCAGTTCCAGACTCAGTCCTTTATCCTGGAATCAAATTAATTAATCAGAATAGAGCCAGGTGTGGTGGTGTATGCCTGTAATCCCAGTACCTGGGAGCCTGAGACAGGAAGATGGCAGGTTCAAGACCAGCCTCAGCAACTTAGTGAGACCCTCAGCAACTTAGATCCTGTTTCAAACTAAAAAATAAAATAGAGCTGGGGGTGTAGCCTGGAGGTAGAATGTCCCTGAGTTCAATTCCTAGGAACACACACACACACACACACACACACACACACACACGCCACTCAGCATAGCATGGACATAGTTTCATCCAGGGAGCCCCTTGGATGGGAGGCGGGAGGTGGGCCCTTGGTGTCCCCCTTCAAACCCTCACTGTGTTCCCTGACTGGTCATCTCCTGTCCTTGGTCCTTGCACAGACCGAAGGGGCTGGGTCTTCCCAGAGCATCCCTAAGTCCCCTCCCAGTTGCCACCCCTCCGTCTGCGGCCGGTTAATCCTCCTGGTGTCTAGGAGCAGCAGGTTCCATCACTTCCTCTCCTGCGTTTTCTACTTGAGTGTGGTTTAAAATAGAGGCTTATTCCTGTCTCCAGGGCAAGAGAAGTCTCTGACGGCTGGTAGTAATATACATCTAATTGGTAACACATCGAGGCCATATGTTCTGCTGTGGGGGTTGAATAAATGCCAGGATTGATTTAACTGGGGCAGAATGGAGGAGGTTGTCTGTATTTACAAATCATGTAGTATTGATAAACCATTTTGTCCACCAACCCTCCCACTGACTCTAAATTCGCTCAATCCCATTTAATGTAGACAAACCCCAGGCCTCTCGGCTACAGATACAGAAAGATAAGAACCTGATAAATGCCGCATAACGTCAGGCACTTATATCATTTGTCTGACATCGGTGCTGGGAGATGTTTGATGGATGGATTTTATGGTTTTCTATATGACACTGATCTCAAATGACTAGCAGTGCCTGTAGAATAGTCTCAACTTCCCCTTATGCATCTATTAAGAATTTATCTGAATCCATTTTGAATCTATTTATAATTTCCCATGGCATCTTAGCGTAATTTGCTCCATATGTCTACAACACAGTACAGTCAACAACATGTCCTTCTCTTTGTCGCCAAGGTGACATCACCAAGTTTTAGGGGGCCTCTGTCCTTTAGCTCAGTGTTCCAACATTCTGTGACTGATCAGACCCTCCCCTGACATCTCTCAGCCTCTTCTTTTCAGGCAGAGGATGTGAAATCGTCCTTGGGGTGGAAGCCACTCCACTCACGGGACATGGGGTCATTTGCTTACTCGTCCCTCTCTGGACTTTTAAATGTTCTTGATGCTGGGCAGAATTATAATATTAAAGAGGAGAGCCATGGTTTTGTTGAGATTCCCTCTTTCAAAATTATATAATATAAATATAAATACAGAAATATATATATAAATATATGTATATATATATATGTATATATATTTATATATATATTTGGTACTGGGGATTGAGCCCAGAGGTATCCTATCTCCAAGCTCCACCGCCAGCCCTTTTTGTAATCTTGAAACAGGGTCTCGCTAAGTTGCCCAGTCTGGCCCTGAACCTGCGATCCTCCTGACTCAGCCTTCCAAGTACTGGAATTACAGGCATGTGCCACTGCACCCAGCTCAAAATAATAATTTCGTTGTGGTTTCTATATCAGGTTCTTTAACACAACAATTCAGAGCAATATGTGGGTCATTAATAAAACTCATATGATTTATATACATTCAGATCAAAATAGACTTCATACTTCACTAGCGAGGGCCTCTATTCTATCTAAATTTGTAAAATAATTAATTGAGATCCTATTGTAATTCTTCTCTAAAAGAGCTTCCTCAGCCAGGTGTGGTGGCGCACGCTTGTAATCCCAGTACTTGGGAGGCTGAGACCGGAGGATCCGGGTTCGCAGTCAGCCTCAGCTACTTACTGAGGCCCTCTGCAACTTAGTGAGACCCTGTAATGAATAAAAAATAGGGCTGGGGGTGTGGCTCAGAGGTAGAATGCCCCTGGGTTCAATCCCCAGTACCTCAAAAAATAAAAAATAATAAATAAAAAATAAAAATAAAAGAGTTTCCTCTGTATAATAACCTAACTTTCAAGAGAAAGAAACCATACACACACACACACCAGAGAGAGATTTCATATATATATATATATATATGTATATGTATATACACATATATATGTATATGTGTATACACATATGTGTATATGTGTATACACACACACACACATACAGTTGAGAATAAAGTAGTTAAGAAAACAATAAAAAATGTGTATGTGGTGACATAATTGTGAGACAATTAGAAAACCATAGTATAATCTTAGGAAGTTCAAATTGACTAGAAAATTGTCCAAGAAGAGAATAGCATGCGCTGTGTGAAGTGGGCGGATTCTCGCTGGGTCTTTAGAAATGCAGTAAAATACAAATCACCAATAAAGGAGGACTACGCTAAGAACACGTATTAAGTGTTTTCTAATCTTCATTGGAACGGTTGGATGTGAGAACGGCCTTTCCCATTGGTCAAGATGGGGAAACTGAGGCTGGGAGAGGTGGAGGGTTGCCCGAGCCCGCCCTGCCCCATGCCTTTCACCAGTGGCCCTGAGCCTGTTGGACATAGGGTTCAGCACCAGCCGTCGTCCTGGCCTGCTCTGCACTGTGCTTCCTGAACCTTCCCTGGCTGGCCCGGCTTCTGCAGCCCGAGGTGTTTCCTGCTTGTTCCTGCTCCCCTGCCCCCTGGGGCTTGGTTCTGCGCCCCCAGTTTGGAGCCTTTGCTAGCTCCGTATCCAGCCACGGTGTCAGGGCTGCCGGGCCCCACCTTAGCCCAGCTGGCGGGCCCGGCTTGGTTCCGGGGGGATCTCAGGCCTACTGGACCTTAAAGCCAGCGCTTCGCCCCTCCGCGCCGCCCCTCTGGGAGGAACGACGGGGCGTTTCTGGCCGAGGAGAATGGCCTGGCGGTCTGTGGCTTTGTCACTCAGCTCCCAGCTCTAAGCCTTAGGGACATACTTGCTGTTCCTCATTAGCTTTCACAAGCCAGACCACGTAGCACACAGTAATTGCCCAAGAGCCATTGAAGTGGGAAAAAATGCTCTGTTTCTTTATTTTTTCTAAATTAAATAAGTATGACTTCATTTCCTACTCTGCAAGCGTAAAGAAAAACTCCATCTCTGTCATTTCTCAGGGCTTTCTTCCTCTCCCCCTCCTCTCCCAGCACCCTTGGATCTCACGAGGAACCACGGCCTGTACTGACCAGGAAAGGGGGAGGAGCGGGCCTTCGTTCTGTGGTCTCGTCCCCGATGGAGTTTGCCCAAGCTCTTTTTTGGGGGGGTACTGGAGGTTGTACCCAGGGGTGTTCTACCTCTGAGTTATACCCCCAGCCCTTTTTATTTTTTGATATAGGGTCTCAAACTCAGTCCTCACCCCACACTAAGTGCTGAGGGTCTTCCTAAGTTGCTGAGGCTGGCCTCAAACCTTTGATCCTCCTGTTTCAGTCTCCCAAGTACTGGGATTATAGGCGTGTGCCACCATGCCTGGCTCTGCTTTTTTTTTTTTTTCCTTCCTTCCTTCCTTCCTTCCTTCCTTCCTTCCTTCCTTCCTTCCTTCTCTCTCTCTCTCTTTCTTTTTTCCTTTCATTTTTGGTACTGAGGATTGAACCTAGGAGCATTCTACCACTGAGCTACATACCTAGTCCTTTTTATTTTGAAACAGGGTCTAAGTTGCTGAAAGTCTTGCTAAGTTGCTGAGGCTGGCCTCAAACCTGTGATCCTCCTGTCTCAGCCTCCTAAATACTAGGATTACAGGCATGCACCACCATGCCCAGCTTGCCCAAGTTCCTTGACCCATTTGGAGGTGAGAGTTCCTGGGTGACTCCTGGCCAGGTCAGGGAGAACCCCTCAAGGCCCCATCCCCTGTCTTCTCTTGAGTACACATAGAACCCCACTCATGGAGCGTGACGTTGAGGTCAAGGGACCTGGTCCCAGCACGTAGGACATGGCAGAAATGATGTAGGCCACCTCCTAGAGTGGCCACAAAGCCCTGTGTGGTCCTCTAGACCAGCTCTGTCCACTAGAACTTTCTGTAGTGATGGAAATGTCCAACATCTGAACTGTCCATCATGATAGACACTAGCCTCCTGTGACCGAGGACCTGGGTATCTCATTGAGTTTAATTTTAATGAATTTGAATTTAATTAGCCACAGGGGGCTGGCGACTGCCCTTTCGAGCTATATAGATGTACACTCTCTTCTCTGTTTCACCGTGGCCTTGAGAGTCATTGTTCTAGAACAGCTGGGTCCTAGAGGACAGCCGCGCAGAAAGGTGACGTTACATACAGCAGCTTGATCACTTAATATGTCGCGAGATGGCGCCGGGTCTCCGGGTGCACAGCAGTCTCCGTATCCAAGGTTTCACTTTCTGAGGTTTCAGTTACTTATGGTCCACCAAGGTCCAAAAATATCAAATGGAAAATTCCAGAAATAATGCACAAGTTTTAAATGGCAGGCCATTAAAGACATCTACGTCTTCTGAGTTGCGTGATGAAATCTCCCAGCATCCTGCTCCACCTCACGGGGGAGGTGAGTCGTCCCACACCCAGCACGTTCGCCGTGTCCGCTGCCCACCCAACTGACTGTCTGACCACCACTTGTCTTGGTTTTCAACTCCACTGCCGCGGTATCACAGCGCTGTGTTCAAGTAATTCTCATTTTACTGCATACGCGCCCCGGAGCTCAAGAGCCATTCTGGCAATTTGTATATGCCAAGAGAAGCCAAAAAATGCTTCCTTTAAGTGAAAAGTGAAAGTTCTCCACTTAATAAGGAAAGAAACAACATAGCCTGCTGAGGGCGCTGAGATCTCCAGTGTGATAAGAGAGGAGAGGGACAGACCACATTCACATCACTTTTATTACCGTGTATTATTATAATTGTTCTTACTACTAGTTATTGTTAATCTCTTACTGTGTCTAATTTATAAGTTAAACATCATAGGCATGTGTGTAGAGGAAAAAACATCATATACATACACATATATGTATACTACATACATATATAGGGTTTAGTACTATCCCTGGTTTCAGGTATCCACTGGGGACTTGGAATGCATCTGCTGCAGATGAGGAAGGACTACTGTATTTGTTAATGCAGCATAACCTGGCCGATACTGACTCCGACAGCTCCCAAGGCCTCATGGGTACCCATAGCACTGCCCCATCCAAATCGCTTCCAGACCAAACCCAGCCAGCTCTGGCCCCTGCACTCAGGCGCCCACACCTGCCCAGTTCTTGGATTCTTATTCTTTCCTCTTCAGCCTTTGAATGATTCAGACTTTGTCCACATCCACTCAGCTGGGATAGCTTGGCCCCATTCTCTTCCGTGGGCCTAGACCTTAGCGATGGAAAGGTCTATTTTGGTTTTTCTCTCTCGGCCCTGCCTAGCAACTTCTCTTTGTCAGCTCTATTATTTCCGAATGAGCTTGCCATGTAAGAAAACAAAGCACAAAAGTTCTCAATAAATACTGCACTGTATTAAATTATTAATAAATCATCTGGCTTGAACTACAATTGCAGAGCTCTGGGAATAGAGATAAGGGAAGAAATTATTTTCCTTGACTCATGCCAAGTTGGCACTTTGGTCAAAGGCCTGGGATCCTGGCATGGGAAGTTCCACAGAAACAATTTATTTAAAGGATAACCCAGCTGGGGCAGGCGACAGAGAACTCAGCCCTCACCCCACACCCACCTGAGTCCCAGATCAGCACCCGTGAAACAAATCTTATCCTGCAATGTGTTAGGCAGAAATGCATATTTTATTTATTTATTTAGTACTGGGGATTGAACCCTGGGCCATTCTACTCCTGAGCTACACCCCCAGACCTTCCAATTTTTTATTTTGAAACCGGGTCTCACTAAGTTGCTGAGGCTGGCAAGGGAAGAAAAACATGATGGGAATGATAAAAAAAAAGTTTGATGGCGAATTTAATTTACTAAGAGGTACGACTTGTGATTTTGCTTCTCCATTTCTCCAAGAAGCTTCACTGAATGTTTCAGTAAAATATGCATACTGAGCCAGGCAGGTGGCACACGCCTATAATCCCAGAGCTTGGGAGGCTGAGACAGGAGGATCGCAGGTTTAATGACAACCTTTACAACTTAGCAAGACCCTCAGCAACTTAGCAACTCTCTGTTTCAAAATAAAAATTAAAAGGGCCGGGGATGTAGCTGGGAGGTAAAGCACCCCTAGGTTCAATTCCTACTACCAAAAAAACAAAAAAAGGAAGAAGGAAAGAAAAACAAATAATACTATCACTCCATTGTCAGAGAGGGGTGTAGCAGTGGTCGGCCCCAGCCTCACATCCATCTTCTTCTTCCTTTCGGTTTGCCTGGTGCTGTCACTCTGGGCATGGGACGACCTTTCCTTGTGAGCTGCTGCAGCTGACATCATTGGAGCCCTGGGATCTTGTCCTTTGAAGGGGCCTGGCTTCCTTGACCCACCCGTTTGTTCTCCCCAGCCATAACACCGTTCCTGCCAGCTCCCGCCTCGCGAGCTCCGGCTTTGACTGCAGCTGGGTGGAAGGAAGCCTCTGACCAGCCATTGTTCCTGGACTTCGTCACCCCGGGGCGGGGGGGTTCAAAGCAATCTTTGCTTCGTTTTTGGAGTCCCATGTGTTTTCCCCTCCGCCTCTATTATCCCGAGCGCCTTATTTTTCCTCTTGATCCAAACCAAACATTGTTTATCAGTCATAGGAAGGACTTAGCAATGCGTCTGCCCACGGTGCCGCGCGATACGCAGCGCTTCCTGTGCAGGGGTGGCCCCGCTCCAAGACAGTGGAAGAAGCCCTCAGGGGAGATCAGAGACGGCACCGCGCTCAGTCTGCACCAGGGCCCTGCAGACAGATCTGGCCTTCCTCTGCCTGTGTTGCTGATCCCCAGAGAGGGCCTCGATGGAAGCTTCAAAGCCGGGCCATCCGTCCTTTCTCAGGGAGCACCCTGTTTGCAGTGAAGGGCAAGAGGAGGGGTGCACTGAGCAGTAGGAGTCTTAGCAATGTTTATACTGGTTGACCACCCCTTACCCAAAATGCTTGGGGCCGCCAGAAATGTTTTGGATTTCAGATATTTTTCAGATTTTGGAACATTTGCATATATATAATGAGCTATCTTGGGGATAAGACTCAAGTCTAAACACAAAATTCATTTGTTTCAGACACACCTTTTACACGCTGTCCCACGGCGATTTCATACAGTATCTTTAGGAGTTGCGTGCAGGCAATACGGGTTTGCGGAGTGGAATTTCCACTTGCGCATCACGTGGGTGGGCGCTCGGAATGGTTCAGATTTGGGAGCATTTTATATGGTCTGCTGTTCAGATTAGGCATGCTCAACTTGTTCCTCTCAAGCGACCTTGAGCATGGTAAGATGTTAGGGATGCTCTGCCCTGACAGAGCCTGCTGGGATGAGAGGAAGTTGGCGGGATTGTCTTTGGAGACGGCTGTGCTGTGAACAGACCCCTGGCCTACCTGAGGAGACCCCCTTCCTATCCCGGTGCCCCCATTCACTGGGGACTAGAATTGGTCATGTTCCCTCACCCACCAGGGTCTCTTCTGTTAAATTCCTCTGGTATGTGTAAGTCCAGGACACTGGACACTGGTCTGTTACCTGTGAACCACCATGTTGCTGGGCATGCTGTCCAGGGCTCATCAGCTTGGACAGAGCACACACGTGGATAGCTTCCCTTAGCAAGTGATGGGCATTTCTGGGTCGTACTCACGCTGAGGATGGTGCTGGGAATACGAGGAGAGCCACGATACAGTTTTTGCCCTTGGGAAGCTCAGAGTCTAGTAAAGGAAACACACTGCTAGACAAACAACTATGATTCAACGTGCAGCTGGGCGTGATGGCACACACCTGTAATCCCAGACCTTGGGAGACTGAGACAGGAGGATTGCAGGTTGGAGGCCAACTTCAGCAACTTAGTGAGACCCTCAGCAACTTAGCAAGACCCTGTTTCAAAATGAAGAATAAAAAGGGCTGGGGGTGTAGTATGGAGGTAGAGTGCCTGGGTTTAATCCCCACTACCCAAACAAAACAAAACAAGGTTGAATGGCACCCTGCAGGCATGGAGTGCTGCCTCAAGCTGGGAAACTCCGACCTCCGACCTCCGACCTCTGACCTCCAACCTCCGACCTCCATCCTGAAGAACACTTCCCAGGCAGCGAGGGTGTGCTGCAGGGAGAGGGAATCCACACGCATAGAGAACTAGGCTTGGAAAATGCCACCATCTCCCCACCCTCCCCGCTACAGCCTCGGCTCCCCAAAGCGCATCCTTGGTTCGTGCCAGGGCGCACCGGGGGGACCTGATTTCAGAGCAGTCAGCTCAGAGCTGGCTCAGGGCTCCGTGACTCGGGGCCTCACTGAAAAGCTGAGCTGGCCAAGTCCGTCGCGGAGGGCTCAGGAGTTTAGGACTGGGAAACAGAGACTGTTGCCGGTTACCTGGGGGACCTGTGAGCGAGCTTGCTGGAAAGGAGGGCAGAGGCCAAAGCTGGCTTTGAGCCGGGGTGTGCAGTCGTGCTGCAGCAAGGCAGGGAGGACTAGGAGGAGGCAGATGAGGAACGAGGATCACGGGCAGGGAGACAGAGGTCACGTGTCTTCTTCTGCCCGCTAACCCTGGAGAGACCCCAAGAGAGGCCCTGCCTCTGGGCCTGGAACTTCCCAATGCCTGCTCTCAGGAGGCCTTGTTACTTTCCTGGGCTTCTTTTCTTTCTTTTGGCTCTAATCTTATAAGTTAAAAAGAAATCATAACCGTACAGATAAAAATTTAACAGACACCACATAACCACCACTCAGAAATAGCAAATGTTAGAAACGTGTCGTTTTTGCTTTCGAAGCATTCGTTCTAAAAGATGCAGAAATTACAGATAAAAATTAAAGCTGATTTTCCCCCTTGCCTGGTCCCTCCTTCGCTGCACAGGAGCCGCCCATTGTGGATCTGGCCAGGATCCATGAGTATTATTTGCAGGAGCAATGCCTGTATGGGGAAAGAGGAAGAATTCCCAGCAGCCGCAGCCGCTTCCCGACCAGGCTTACTAATGAGAAATTGTCCCCCGGCCACGTCACAAAGGAGGAGGCCGAACATCTACATGTGCTTTGGTGGTGGCGGTCTGTGTTTGTCTGGTAAAATCTGACATAGTGCTTGAAGCAAAAACTGATTTTGTTAAGATGGAAAGAAAGCTGGGTCTGCCAGTGAGATACAGTTATCCCTCCGTATCCACCGGGGACTGGATCTGGGACCCTGCAGACACCCAAATCCATGTTTAAGTCCCTTGTATGAAGTGACAGAGTAATTGCATGTAACCTACACACATCCTCCTGGATATTTTAGATCATTTTAGGTGACTTATAACGCCTAACACAGGGTAAATGCTATGTAAGTTATTGTTATATTGTATTGTCTAGGGAACAAGGACGAGAAAAAATGTACCCGTTCAGTACAGAGCGTTTTTATCTGGGTATTTTTACCTGTGGTTGGTTGAATCAGAGAATGCAGGGCTCCTGGATTTGGAGGGCCCATGGTAGCTGAACTTCTCAGTTTACTGATGGGGGCTGGTGCGTTCTTACAATTTCCCCCATCTCTTTAAGGTCCTACAGCCTCGCTTCCAGGAGCCTGTGAGTACAGTTATGTGTATAGATTTTGCAAAGGACACAGGGTGTTTCTTCACTTTTGAGAATGTTTGCCTCCAACATTGGAAAATGTACTGCCTTCTCCACCCTGTTGGATTATTCTGAAATATATCATCCTATCTTCCAAAGCTCTTACTTTCTTTTCTCGATTTTTCATCTTTTTTGCCCCTTTTACTATATTCTGGGTGGTTTCTTCAGAGGTATTTTCTGGTTGTCTAGTTTTATGTTCAACTCTCCATCAAGGTAGTTTTTATGTATTTTTATTTTTCAACTTTAATGACTTTATATTTCTTTTATTTTTTTTTTGGCGGTACCGGGAATTGGACCCAGGGGCATTCTACCTCCGAGCTACACCCCTGGCCCTATTTTTTATTCTTTATTTTGAAACAGGGTCTCGCTAAGTTGTGGAGGGCCTCACTAAGTAGCTGAGGCTGGCCACGAACCTGCGATCCTCTGGTCTCAGCCTCCCAAGTACTGGGATTACAAGCGTGCGCCACCACGCCCGGCCCATTTGCTTGTTTTGATGTGACTTTTATTTTTCCATCGGTTCCATTCTTGCCTTATCTTTCTCTCCCTTTACCTCTTAGAACTTGAAACTATTCTAAGATAGGGTGGGCGCTGAGTTTCCAATTGCTGGAATTGATGGTGGACATTATTTTCTCTGTTGCATGTGTTTGAAATTATCCACTAAAAAGTTTTAATGGTGATACTCAAAGTAATTTAAAGTGTCTTCTGGTGGCTTCTTCTTTTTCTTCTTCGTCTTCTTCTTCTTCTTCTTCTTCTTCTTCTTCTTCTTCTTCCTCCTCCTCCTCCTCCTCCTCCTCCTCTTCCTCCTCCTCTTCTTCCTCTTCTTTTTTGTTTTGACATTGGAGAGTGAACCCAAGGTTACTCTAAATCTGAGTCACATCCCCGGCTCTATTTTATTTTGAAACAGGGTCTTGCTAAGTTGCTGAGACTAGACTCTAACCTGTTATCCTCCTGTCTCAGCCTCCCAAGTACTGGGATTATAGGCATATACTCAGTTTCTAGATCATTCTTTTTCTCCATGGTTCTTGGGGTGCTCAGAGTCTCACTAGTGCCTTCTGCTCCTTGTGTCTCTTGCAATTGCTCATTGAGAATGCTCTTGTGGCAGCGCTGTTTCTGGGGCACACCGGTGGTCTGCATTTAGGCCCTGTGCTTGCCTTGGCCTGGCCTGGTAGGGTTTGCTATTTAACTTTTCTTCTTGGGCTCCCTGTACCCAGTGTGAAGTCAAAGTGTGGGCTCTGCACGTGTGCCTACATAACCCAAGGGCTCTGGTCTTTACCAGATAATTCCTTTTCCAACCATAACTTCAGCGGATGGCTTCTTTAGAGCTTCCTTAGATTAAGTGGACAGGATTTTTATAGTTCTGTTCTTAGCCTTTGGTGACGTGAAGCAGGTGGCTTCCTGGAGGTAGAGAGATCCTGCAACCAGTGGCAGCCTAGTCCTCCTGATCCTACTTTTCTCCTTCAGATCTCAGAGTCTGAGCTGCTCGCCTTCGAGAACCATCTGCTCTGAACTCCCCTTGGCTTTCTCTCTTATTAACTGCTTTGGACTCGAGGTCCTGATTTCTGGCACCTGGTGATTTCTTTTCTAATTTCAAACGTGTAGAGAGACCAAAAGGGCTATTTTATTACATTTCACTAGCATTCCATATTTGGGGGCCAGAAGTGGGGACCCAGGCTTTGCATTTGGCTCGGGTTTGGATGAGGTCCAATGTCATGCCTTCCCTAGAACTCTTGGCATACTTGCATGAAACTTCCCTTTCTCTCAAGCTGGTGGAGTGGCTCTCTGTACCCTGCAGTCAAAGGGCTCAGACTAAAACGACATGACATAGTCAGGGAGAGATGAGATAACAGGGTTGGAGGATGAGCAGTTTTATCTCTGGGAGTCCAGCAAAAATTTTCAGCCAGGGTGCAGTGTGACTGGTGTGTGAGTGAGAAATGCACAGCATGGAAAGCTTTAAAGAAAAAATAAAATGTAAAGGCCCTTAGGAAGGGGAGCAGGGGAGAGAAGAGAGGCAGAAAGAGTCATTTTTTGGCTACTGCGATAATGCAGATGAGAGGTGGTGACATCGTGAACCAAGTCAATAGGAATGTGGAAAACAGGAGATTAGGATTTGTGAGTATCTGGTCTGTTTACACTAACTATTTTCCCTGTGTTTTCTCATCTAATGTTTCTAACAGTTCTGAGAGTTGCTTATTTAATCATTATCCCTGTTAAACAGATCAGAAATTAGAAAGATTCAGTGACCTGAGGCAAGTCATATAATTAGTGAGTGGCTGAGTCCAACTTTGAACTTAGGTCTCTGACACCAAAGCCCATCCTGGTCTTTTCTTTTTCCTAAAGAACTTTTAATAGGAATTGGTAAGAACTTGTGTGTGGAAAGTGAAGGAGAGGCGAGAGTAGGGAAGGATTCTGGAGGTCACCAGTTATCAATTGAGGATGCTATGAACCGGGAGATGGGATACAGAAGGTAGAGCCTGTGTGGGGAGAAAGGAAATGAGTTCATTTTGTGAAGTCATCCAGGCATGGGGATGTGGGGCTGGGACCTAAGAGAGGGTTCAGCTGAAGATGCAACCTTTGAAGTCATTGACTTATGGCTGGTTGTAGAAACCAAGGGAGAGGGTGAGATGGTTGTTAGCAAGTTTAGACTGTGTGCAACCAAAATGCAAGGTTAAGGGTGGGATTGTTTTTATAACTTTTTGGAGTGAGAGGATGGCCAAAGCCATAGAATGGAGCCATTACCATGGAAGGAAAGGGTGCCATTATGGTTTCAATATAGCATCCCCTGGAAGAGCTCACGACAATGCAAAAATGTTCAGAGGTGAAATAATTGAATCATGAGGGTTCTAATCTCATCAGTGGACAAACCCATTGATGGATTAAGGGATTCACTGGATGGTAAGGTAGGCAGGTAGGGTTTGGCTGGAGGAGGTAGGACACTGGGGATGTGGTCTTGGAGATGTGTCCTGCAACCCCTCCCCTTGCTCTCTCTCTCTCTCTCTCTCTCTGCTTCCCACCACCATACCCTGAGCTCTGCAGACATGACCTGGCCTAACATGGACTGAAACTTCCAGAACTGTGAGCAAATCAATATTTCTTCCTCTAAGTTGTGGTCGTCAGGTATTTGGGGTAACAGCAATGAGAATGCTGACCAAAACAGGTATAGAAGGAGCCAGGTAATGAGTTGGGAAGAGTCTTGAGAAGGGTAGACAGAGAATACAGAGGAGTGGGATCTCAAAAACTAAGAGAAACTTGTTTTTTTTTTTAACAAAGAGGGAGTTTTTGATGCGAACGCACACCGAAGAGGTTGAATAGAATAGGGACTGAAAAAGAGACTTGGATCTGTCAACCACGAGGTCATCAATGACCTTTGTAAGGACAGAGAAAAGGAGTGTTTATTCTGCCCGGGGCAGGCTAGAGAAAGAAGGGTTGACATTTGAGTTGGACCATGACATATCAGTCGGCTCATGCCAGGCAAAGAAGAGGGTAAAAGGCATTTCAGGAAAAGGGAACAACATGAGGAGGAAACAAAAACCCCAACAGAGCAATCGTGTGGAATTCAGTGAGAGCTGTGGGTTTTCAGAGAAGTTGGCAGCACAAGTCTATTAGGCCATGTTTTGTTTTCTACATTTTAGAGACGCGTATGGCTTCTCCTTCCTCTGTAGACATAATAATTGAGATTGGGAAATATGATTGGTGGCTTCCAAAGAGACACATGGTTCAACTGTTTATGAAAACAGAGTTCTCATGAGACAGGATGAGCAGGAAGACTCCACACATAGATCTCATGGCATGATTTGGGAGGGTAACAAATGGCAAGTATTGCCTAGTGCGGTGACTCATGCCTGTAATCTAGCCCTCAGGAGGCTGAGACAGGGGGGATCGCAGGTTTGAGGCCAGCCTTGGCAACTTAGTGAGGCCCTCAGCAACTTAGCGAGGACTTGTTTCAAAATAAAATAGGGTTGGGGGTATGACTCAGAGGTAGAACGCCCCTGAGTTCAATCCCTAGTACCATAAATAAATAAGCAAACAAACAAATAAATGCCAAGTATTGCAGCAACCCTCAAATCTCAGAGGTTTGCTTCCCACTCACAGAGTCTGGTGAGCTCCAGCAGCTCTGCCGGGCCCTTCCCCTCCACGTAGTGACTCGGGGATCCGTGTTCCTTCCACGTAGGCTCTGTGGTGTTAGACTCCTTCATCTCCAGCCATTATGGGAAGGAAGGGAAGGAAGCCATGCCATGAGAGAGTCACACTAGACAGTCACCCATGCTGGGAGTGACACCTCCCTGCTGTTCCGTTTCCATGGGCCACATTGAGGCAAATGGCCAACCTGACTGCTAAGGGGACTGGGAGACGTGTGAGCACCGTGGTGTTGGTGAGTACTGACCATGTAAGCCCACTGATTATTTGATCAGTAACATGTCAATGATTAAAATATTATTTCTCTTGGAAAATGTTAATGGCCTTAGACATTGACAATTTTCTACATTTTGGAGGTACCCTTGGCTTTCTAATTCGGAACCTCATTTCCAGGTATGGGTGTATGTGTGGTGTTTGGGATTGAACCCAGAGCCTCACGCATACTAGGCAAGCAATCTACCACTGAGTGGTATCCCCAGCCCTAGGTCTGTGGCTGAAAACAGATTTTCACGTTATTAGAACTCTGCCCCTTAGACCGTGAGCGACTGAAGCAAATGTTAAAGAGTCACGGAGTTGTGTTTACAGGTGGCCACAGTGAACTGAATTCTCGATGGGCATTCAATTGAAGGGATCGAGGGGAAAGAGGTCACTGTAGTGGGCAGTGTGAAGCTACTGCAAAAACACGAGGGAACTTTACAAGGAAGAACACGTCCACTCTGTAGCCTGAGTACACAAGAAAGCAGATTTTATGGCATTATGGTGCAAAGCAAGACCTTATTTTTTCATATTAAACTGTGGACATTTCATTTTTTGTCCATGAATAATATTAGTGGCAGCCAGAAACAGTGGTGTGCACCTGTGATCCTGGTACTTGAGAGGCTGAGACGGGAGGATCGTGGGTTTGAAGCGAGTCTGGGCAACTTAGTGAGACTCTCAGCAACTTAGTGAGACCCTGTTTCAAAATTAAAAATAGAAAGGGCTGGGAGTGTAGCTCAGAGGTAGAATGCTCCTTGGTTAGATTCCCAGTACCAGTAAACAAACAAACATTAACGGCAATGTGAAGGAAGAAGAGCATCCATACATGATCCCTCTTTTTTTTTTCTTTTGTTTCCTTCCAGTTTTTTAAACATGCATGCAAAGTGTTCATGCAGTGGAGCTCGCGGTCGCATCCTGTCACAGCACACGCCCCTCCAGCTCGCCCCCGCGCTCTTGGATGCCCACTCTGTCATGGCCCACGCGGACCTACCCAGCCCCGACGTCAGGCTCCCTCCCGCCTGGAGATGTCTGCGATGGACGCTCCGCACGGTGCTCCTCCCTGAGCTCCTCGCATGACTGGTGCATTCTTCTTTCAGTTCTTGGCTGGAATGTCACCCCTCGAGACCACCTCCCCAGGGACAGTTGGGAGGCCTCCCTCCTCTTCCTCTTCGCCCCACAGCAGCATGCTTCTTTGTGTCGTTTCATTTTTCATACTCTATGTACTCCGTTTGTTATTTGTGTTTTTGTTTAATGCTCCCATGAGAATGTAAGCTTCCATAACAAACACTCTCATGCGTGTGACCTGTCTTCTGGTTTGGATTTTTCCTGTGGGCTCTTCTCTGGATAAATTCTCTGGAGTGAGATCGCTGAATCAAGAGCTGTGAACTTTCTTATGGTTCTTGAAATGCGGTTTCCATGTTGCTCTCGGAACACCGGGCCAGCTGACAGTCACCAGCAAAGTGCTCGTGTGCCCGTTTTGTCACGTTGTCCATCACTGTTAGTACCAGGGTTTAACACCACACACACACACACACACACACACACACTTTGGCAAAGCAACTCTGTATTTTCAAGGATTGATTTATGAATTATTAAAGATTAGTAAGTACCTTAGCACGAGATAAAAGTCTGTATCTTGAATTCTTCAAGCCAAACATTCAAGAAAACATTCTCCTTTGTGTGTGTGTGTGTGTGTGTGTGTGTGTGTGTGTGTGTGTGTGTTTCTTTAACAGCAACCTACCCCTCTGATCAAACGTAAGGTTTTTAAACACCGGGGCTTTCAACAGACTGAAGAAAGCCTTCATCTATGTGGCTGTCTCGGGAACTAGAGCTTTGTCCAGAGCAAGCATCCTTCCGTCTTATTAGTTGTAAAATTCAATCTTTCTGTAACTTCAAATTAATTTCTATAACTTCTATGATATCCAACCCTTCCATAATTGTATTTAAATTTTATTTATTTATTTATTTATTCATTTATTTTTGGTACTGGGGATTGAATGCAGGGGCATTCTACCTCCAAGCTACACCCTCAGCCCTTTTTATTTTGAAACAGGGTCTCACTTAGTTGCCAAGGCTAACCTCAAATCTGCGATCCTCCTGTCTCAGCCTCCAAATACTGGGATTACAGGTGTGCTCCACTGTGCCCGACTTACAAACTCTCTTTTTAAAGAGAAGATTTAAGCTGGGCATGGTGGTGCACACCTGTAATCCCAGTATTTGGAGGCTGAGACAGGAGGAGGCCCCTTTCTCTCTTCATTGGACTATTTGTCTTCTATTTGCAATCAAATACTTAAAATCTGCTTTTATTTGTAATAAACTGCACTTCTAGCCCACCGACCTCCTCCCTCTGGAGGAGACTAGAGATGAACTGCCCCCCGCCCCACCCGCCATCTAGGCTGCCCTTTGCAGCAGAGGGGACTCAGCTGGCAGAGAGCAGGATGCAGATGTGGCCGTGGTGGGTTTGGTAGGGTTTCGGCTTGCCTGTGCTTTGCAGAGCCATCGGGCGGGGGTCACACAGGTGATCAGTTCGCTGTTCCTTGTGAGGCGACATCTGGCAACCATACATTATGGATTCCAATTTGGCCGTAGTATTTTTCATTTCATCGCGTTAACTGAGAGGCTGGGATGGGATTTTTAAAGTAATTCAAAACGGATTAGAAACTCTTCTATGTACAACTAGGGACTTTACAGGGAAGATGGAGAAATGCACCAAAAATACAGAGGTCTTACATCTCATGAAAAGTTCAAGTTTCATAAGGCGAACTCTCCTCTACCTTTAGTGACTTTGCTTACTGAAGCCAGGACAGAAACTTGAACCTGGTCATACTCCTTCAAGTGTGAACCAGGCGACTTGGACGGACCTCGCCACATGGCTCCAGCAATTTCCTTGCTCTTGGGAGAAGAATGTGAGTCCCTGGAACACGAGCCTCCAGGAGACTTGAAAGGCAAGCTGGGTTTTCCCTTCGCCTTTATGTTTTATGAGTGTTGGGGAAATGTTGGCTGTTTACTAATTATCAAAGCTGTTTTTATGACTTCCCCAAAGGAAAACAAAAGAGGAAAGGCTCCAAGAGTATCCCTTCAGGCCCGGGATGAAAGCTTGACCTTTGGCGCTCTTGGGGGGAGCAGCCTGGTTTGTAGCACTGGAAAATAAAAGGTGGAATGCGTGTTCAGGAAAGCAGGAAACTTTGAAGTTGGAAGCCAAACAGGAACTTTTTCATGACTGGTAAACTGCACACTTGCCCTTCCGTGACAGACCTGTCCCACGCAGTGTCCCTGTGGCCAGGTGCACTGACGGGGCACAGGGAAGAACCCATTCTTTGCACCCAGGTTTCTGCTGGTGTCCTTTGTACATTCAACTTCTGATTCCTGAAAGACCCAGAAAGTAAGCCCAAAGACCACAGGGCAGCTTAGCGAATGCCCCAGAAGGAGCATCGTGGCCACGTGCCCCGTACAAGTCTTGCTTAGAAGCCCCAGAAACAAGGAGAATGGCAGCAGAGAACACGCTGTTACTGCTGAAAATTTAATTAGAGTGATTTAAGACTAGCAATCAAGTTTGACCAGAACAAAACACGCCAGCTCTTTAAGCTTCCAAGACCCTGGAACTGGCGCCCAGCAGGAAAATCGTTTCTTCACGGAAATTTTTTATTTTCATGTTAGGATCTGCATATTAAGTAAAAAATGCCACCAATTACCACCAAGAATTAGCATCAAATATTCTTTTCCCCAGAGAGGATGTGAAAAGTCCCCGAGGCTGTCAGTGACCATAACCACTGGGTCCCAGTATTTATTTGCACTCTTCCTTTGGTCTCTTTTCAATGGACAAGCGCTTCACGGCTTCCTTCCTGTTCTGTCAGCAGAAATCGAACAGTAAAAATGGTAAATAACTCAGCACCGCCGGTTCCCAAGACTTAGATTCTTTCTTTTATATATTCTCTTAAAAGTCAATTCAGACATGGAGTTTTCTAAAAATACGACTCCGGCTTGCATTTATTGTTCTCCGAGCTTTGTGTTAACCTGTTTGAAGAGTTGATGACAATGTGCCATTGGCTTCGAACACTGCTGGGTTGATGTTCTCAAACGCTTGCGAATCCAGGTTTGCAGCCTGGATCACTTCTGATCTGAAACTTACTTGTTCTCCCGATGCAAATGTGCTCGTGAGTTTCTTCCAAGTGTAGGATTTGCCTTGGGATTAGTTTAACACAGGCCACCATGGTTTTCTTCACCACATCTGTGTGGGTATGAGATGCTGCAGTCCTTAACCTTGAAGGCAGAAGGAGGGAGATGGTACCAGGGATCGGAAACTACGGACATGGGAGCTGTTGTCTGGTAAATTCCACAACAGCCGGGACCGCCACAATCATCACAAACAAAAACTCCCACATTGGCTGGCTCCATTGGCTCCGCGGCTCCAGAGATGAGAACGAGGGCTGCCTAGTTCAACTCAGGCTGCTCAGGGGGAGCCTGAGCTCCTCCAACATTGCTCTCTTCACTCTTGCAAGAATCACTTTCAACGATGGTTTGCTTTGGTCTCTGAGCGCTTCCTACGAGCCTCCATCTCAGATTCGGGAGCCGGCCATCCCAGGTCCATGCGATTCCGCCATTCGTGGTCACACCAGGCCCCGGGCTTGCTCTCCGGGAGTTCCAGCCTTGCAAAGCTCTTTCCAAGTATTCAGAAGCCACTGAGAGATGTCACACACATGTCCACCGAGCCGTCCTGTTGTCTTCATGGCCGAAGGGGTTTCCAGGAGGACATGGACCCCAGTCAGATGAGGCTTGCTCCTCCTCTGACAAGAGTAGCCAGGGCCATTGTCCCTGGACCAGCCTGTGGGCAGTCCATGTCACACTGGCCTGGGGCGGGGGTTCACGGAACGTTGAGTTGAGGTGCAGTGTCCTCCAGACTTGTTGAGAGGGTGACCTTGAGTGACTGCAAAGCACTCGTACACCCGGGAGTCTCAGGCAAGCGACATCCCGGGTCAGATGGCGCTGGTGTGGTGCCGGCGAGAACAGCGCGGTGGGAGAACACTCAGCGACAGCGTCAGACGGGTGCGCGTGGCCTGTTACCCATCCACACGGGGCAACCCCAGATGTCACCCTCGGGCTGTGGGGCATTTATGCCGCAAGATAGGGACAGCATGGGATCTCTTCCCTGGAGTGGTCAGGGCTGGGGACAAGTCTAGATCTACAGTTGTACAATGTGGATGTGTGCCCCATGAGTGTTCATGTCTGGCAAGCAGGATAGCACGTGCGCATGCGTGTGTGTGTGTGTGCGTGTGTGTGTGTGTGTGTGTGTGTGGTGTGTCTGGCACTCAAGTTTTGGGGTTGAGCAGGGACGATGCTCAAGCATTTAGCCGCATCCAGTTTTCAGGAGGTGAGACAGGAGGGTCGTGTGTTCGAGGCCACATCTGTGTTGGGGCGGAATCGTCTTGAATGGTGAGGCTGAGGGCAGGCAGAGGGGAAGGAGACAGTTTCGGTGACTAGGTACAGATGACGGGGACCACACCTCCGGGGCCTGACTGTCCAGGAGGAATTCATCCACAGCACCTGCTTTGGTCGGGAGGAGTTTCCGAAACACGCTGTCTGGGCCACAGGGAGCTGCTGATCCTGACTGAGGTGGACAAGGACGCACTACCTCTGTTGCCAGTGTTGAGAAGCTGTAGAACCTGCTAGAGAAACCTAGAAGGTTTTGGAAGCATTGCCTCCTGGTGTAGCAATGGAGATAAGTCTGTTCTCAGAGCTTTTCTATGAGGCGAATTCTGTTTTCCTCCCTGGAAAGTTTCGGGACATTTCTTGAAATTTCGGAGGGATGTGCCAGTTGCCAAGATGGGGTAATGTTGTGATTGATGGAAAGATGCCAATGATTTTGGTTTAAAAATGTAAGTCTTCGTCAGGAAGCCGAAGCAATCAAGCTTCCTGACATTTCCATATGCAAACTCTGGTGAGACTAGACAGAGCTTTAGACGCCTTGGAATTCCCGACAGCAAGTGTGGATGGGAGAAGCAGAGAGGCTCCTGAGTGTCCAGGAGGGGAAGAGAAGGAAGGAAGCAACCCACCAGCCCTTCAAGGACCCCTGACAGGGACCAGGAGCTGGTGGTGGAGGTCCACCTAGACTGAGGCTGAAGACCATGCAGGGCAGTGGCCGGTTCCAGAGATGTCTGTGGAGACACGAGAAACAGACTGCCCTGTGCCTAATTTCTTGGCACTATGCCAACCCCCTAGCAAGTATACCCAATCCCAGAAGAAAAACAGGAAGAGTAATAAATTTGAGGGGGCTGATGCTTAATATACAAAATGAAATTTAGCTATAGAAAAAAGCAAGAAATAATATTCCTTGCACATCGAAACATGAGTAGAGATTTTATTTGCTGTGAAATTATATATATGCTCATCTGCTTCCTCTGTCAACTCCCTGAGGGCAAGAAACATGTAGTGCTTGTTTGGGGCACCCCCAAGGCCTAACTCAGAGCCTGGAACTCCGTAGAAGCCAAGTCCATGTTTATTGAATTGAATGGATAGAGAGGAGACAAGGGACTCAGGCTTCTAGAATTCTGTTTGCCTGGGGCATTTGGTTTGAGTTTGTTGGGCTTGGGCATCTTCCCAGCCTGCCCTGCCCTTCTGAGTGGACTTGGAGTCCAGGGGCGGCTTGGGGACATGTCTCTGTGCTTCCTCGGCCTCTCTCCTGAGTAGACTCGAGCCACTGGCATGGGGCTGGTTGTGTATTTTGCCGGTTTCTCTCTACAGGAGACCAGGCATGGCAGTATGTCTACTCACCTGCTTAGGTCTCTCGGATGACCCAGAGATGTTTCTAGAACATCTTCCCCCTGCAGTCTTCACTCAGACATCTGCAATGGGGAGCAGAGTGTTCAGTGGCCCCAGCTCCTGGCCCGGCACTCCGTACCGAGCAGGTAGTTCTCCAAGATCTACTGGATGAACTAACTAACCATGAACGAAGCCAGAGAATCCGACTCACCCTTCCCGCGGAAGTCGATGCGATCGCGCTGTGCAGTGGTCCCGTCCGAGCTCCCTCACACCTCCATATGCCAACTCTGGTGAGATTAGACGTGCCGAGTACCGAGAACTGGGGCAGGGAGGATGTGCGGGGCAGGCTCGTGGAAGAGGAGCAGCTACCTCCGACTGCAGTCTCTGGATATTTGATCTGGAGCGTTGGGCGCCCAGCAGGTCGGCAGCCAGCACCACATCCTCTTCTTGCTTGATGCCTCTCAGAAGCCCAGGTCCCTGACCGGAGGGGCAGTCTGTGGCCAAGACTGCTGTGGTGTAAGGCTTCCCCGAGGCCAGCTACGGGCCAGGCCCACACGCAGGCCAAGTCCCTGAGCCACAGGGACATCTTGGTTGCTGGAAAGGGTGCAATGGATTGATTGGGCGGTTTCTCACACATGAATTTCACAAGCCAATAAACTCCCCATTTCTGAGAACATATTTCTGGCCTCTTTTGGAGCAGGACTTCAAAGGGATTAATTGGTCATTCCTGAAACAAAGTGCTAAATTAAAATAAAACACCCCGTGGAGCTGGGTGTGGTGATGCACACCTATAATCCCACTACTTGGGAGGTTGAGAAAGGAGGCTCAAAGGTTTGAGGCCAGCCTTGGCAACTTAGCAAGACCCCGTTTCAAAATAAAAAGGGCTGGGAGTGTAGCTCAGTGGCAAAGTGCCCCTGGGTTCAATCCTTAGTAAAACACACACACACACACACACACACACACACACACACACACACACCATCCTGTGGTGCTTCCAGAATTTGCCTTCACCTGGAAGCCATGAGCTCAGAGGCTCAGTGGTCAGCTCACAAACATACCTGGGGACCTGCATGTGCTTTGGCCCTGGACAGGACAAACCCCAGAGACTCGCGTCCCTAAGCTGACAAGACACACGCACTCACGCACATGCGTTGAGGTCGGAGATCTGAAAACTGAGGGCCGAATAATCCCCCTAAACTTCCCGTCAGAATGAAGGTTCCCAGCGTGAGAGGGGAGCCACATTCTCTCGCCCTTCACGTCCCCCCAAGGTCAGGCTTTCTGCAAACACCGGGATTCCAGGTGGAATCAGCTTCGGAGAGTATTTAGAGGTGCTGTCGAGAGTGATCTACTTTTTGTAAATTCCCAGTTTCCTGTGTAATCTCAGGATTCTAAGACTCCTGTGGGCTGCGAGTGAAAGGCTCTGGGGAGGCTGGGATCATGTCATCAGAGCAGTGACCATCGTCGCAGGGGCTGCTCGTCCTCCGGGTGGCAGATGTGGCCCGAGTCGCCCCTCCACCGGGCTGCGTTCTGCTGTGCAGGAGTGGACCTGGAATGCCAGCTGTTGTGAGAGCAGGCTGCTTCCCAGCCTGCCCTGCGGGAGGGAGCCAGAAGGAACCACAGACAGAGGCTTTTCAGCTTCACAGCTGGACACCCTGCGGACTTGACATGTGGATCAGAGCAGAGCATGCTGCATTGCGTGCTGCAGATTGTGCAGGGGAGCCCGAGGAGGTTTAGGGCCTCCCGAAGCCCGTCCTACTGAGGACAGACAGGCCACAGCCCGGTCCCCGAAGCTGGCTCCCTTTCAATGCAGCCTCGGCAGAGCCCAGCTGGATTCTTCTCTCGCTTGGTTTTGATGGGAATTCTCTCGCAGTGTAGCAGATCTGCCTGTAACCCCAGATGTCTTCCTTCTCCTGTTTATCCCCCAGTCATTTTCCACCATCACCCTCTGCGGTCGGGTGGGCCTTGTTATGGTTTGGATGTAGAACATCCCCTGGAAGAGCTCACGTATTGCCAGTGCAAACTGTTCAGAGGTGAAATCGCTGAATCGTGAGGGTTCTGATCTCGTCAGTAAATAATCCACTTAATGGATTTGTCAAGGGGGGCATGGCCGGAGGAGGTGGGTCACTGAGCACTATATATATATGTCCAGGGGCCCCTCCTCTCCCTCTCTGCTTCCTGCTGCCGTGCCCTGAGCTCCACAGACGTGACCCGGCCTAACAAGGACTGAAGCCTCCAAAACCGCCACAACTGTGAGCAAATCAATCTTTCTTCCTCTAAGTTGTGATCATCAGGTATTTGGGGTCACAGCCATGAGAATGCTGACTGGAACAGGCTTCCTGTGAGGTGTTTCCTGAAGTGCCCTTCTCCTGGACTTTCACAACTTGTCACCACTTCTTCCCCACCCAGAGCCTTTGGGAAAGGCATCTCATTGTCTGCTTCAACATCCTCATGTGTAGGATAGGGATAACAAGTTGTCTGCCCAAATAAATGAGTCAAGCCGAGTGTTTGGTACAGTACCTGACAGTGCTACCCGAAGCCACAATTTTAACTATTATCACTGTTTTCCTAAGGGGCCTTTGAGCAGAACCCCAGCCTGTAGGAGTGAATGTTTTTCAGATGTTTTTGGGAACTCCGCAGGGTGAGACTTTGGCTGTGAGTTGGGGACAAATCCTATTGCCCCCAAATGGGCAGGAGCCCCTAAAAACGAGGCTGTCGACAGACCAACAGAAGAGCCTCGAGTGTCTCAGAGCAGGAAGGGTCCTTCCCTTGACTCTCTTGATCTCCCCGGAATCTCCGGGACCTTGCTCTCATTCCATTCAATGAGAAATGGCGGAAATGCTGATCTTCTTACTCGGAAAGTATATATAGGACAGACGTGTAGAATGTCCCCTGGAAAAGTCCATGTGGGCAACGTACCAGTGTTCAGAGGTAAAATAATTGGACCAGGGCTCCAACCTTATCAGTGAGTCAATCCATTGATGGGTTAATCTTTGTAACTAATTTACTGGGTGGGAACTTAGGCAGGTAGGGTGTGGCTTGGGAGGCAGGTCACTGAGGGAGTGGCTTTGGGGACTGTATCTGTCCTGGGTCCCTTCCTCTGACTCGCTCTGCTTCCAGGCACCATGACTTGAGTATATTTTCTTCACCACCCCCTGCTGCCATCATGTTTTCTGCCTTGGAGCCGACCAACCATGGACTGCACCTCTGAAATCATGAACCCAAAAAAACCTTTCCTCCCCTGAATTGTTCTTGTTGGGTCTTTTGGCCAGAGTGATGAAAAGCTAACTAAAACACATAGAAAACCCAGAGAGCAATGCTTCCCAAGAATCCAGGTGGCAGGCAGCGTGCTCAGAGCTTCCCTAAGTGACGTCAGGTCTGTGTTTGGAGAAGGGTGTTTTCTGCACAAATCTGCCCCCCCCACAGCATTCCTGCTACCATTCCAGGAATGTTTATTAGCTATTTCTTTGAGTCATTGCAGGCCTTGGCTAAAATGGAACTTTTATCTGGAAGGACACATTTAAAGTGCAGCCATGATCCATTAGGACCAATCTGAGATTTCTAGCTATCTGTTCATCCCTAGAATTGAAAGGGACTGAGCGCAGTGTGTTTTAATATGAATGAGGACTTCAGGAAATGCAGACTCGAGGAGCAAGTGCAGGCCCAGTAGACATGAATCCCCTCCCTTCATTCCTCCTTCCCTTCCTTCCCTCCTTTCCTGTGGAGGACGGTGACACAGCCAACACTGCTCCCTATGGCAAGGGAACAATCCTGGCTGCTAGGGAGGAGTGACTGGGGAGAACATCACCAGGGGCTGAAAGGAGGGCCCTCCCGGGTGAAATCTGCACGGATTTCTGCACGGGAGCATGGTTGGGCTAGGATTACAAGCTCACAAGAAGTAAAGTAGAAACTGGCTTTACACGAGCAATAGGAATACCATGTTTAGACCTGGTGGGGGTTTTTAGAGGGAAATTAATTTTTGAGGCAAGAGACGTAGGTGAGCCTCAACACCTTGGAAGAGATGGATCATGACCTGGAGCTGAGGCCCCAGTCTTCCCCAGGCCCTTCCTGCAGGGACAGAGCTCATCCTGTCTGCCCTCCCCCTCCTCCTGGAAGGACTCAGGCAGGCAGCAGGAGAGGAGCCACCCCGGCTGTACGAGGCTCTGGGGCTCAGCACTGTGGCTCAGAGAGGGGGGGAGTCTGCAGGGAGCATGAGCAGACTGAGCAGGGCCCGGGAACTCTTCTAGGGGATTGATTCACATTCGGTCACCCCTGGACACTGCGGGCCCTTGGTCCTGCCTCTGTGCCTCAGTTTACCCATTGACTTGACTCAGAATATTCTTGTCTGTCCTTTCCCATCTATCCCCAGGCCCGGTTCAGACACTGCTGCCTCCCAAGGCCACACTCTCCTACTGGTCCAGCCAGGGATGGCCTCTGGTCCCAGACAGAGATCAGAACCAATGTTAGACACACACATGCATACACACATGTACACACACATACATGCACATATACACACAATCTGCACATAGATACATACTGACACACACATGTGCACATGCCCATATCAAATACACACACACACAACATATATGCATGAAAGACCTATAGAGATAATCCACTTTATATTGTGTTGTGCCTTCCCAACACTCCTGGAAGCCCCTCACGGTGAAGGGCTCATTCTCAGACGCCGTGGCCGTCCATCCCTGGCCTGACAGCTCTCTCAGGCATCTCTCCTCTTAGGCAGTCCAAGGAGGGGGCCTTTGCCTCCCGTCGAGAACAACTATCAGATAAGGAGGAACAAATCGAATTTCTGAAAATACTGGGATGTGTTCAACAACTCATGCGATCTTATAAAACTTGAATTATTTCTCAAAGAGGTGATTTTCCACTGTTCTCCCACGTGATAATCTGGAGTTGGAGTTTAAGTCCTGGCCCTGGTGGAGCTGAGCTTGCGGGAAGGAGGAATGTGAGTCCTTTGGGGGTGGGGGGCGGGGAGGGAGCATGCCAGTGAAAATTAATGCCACTTTTATTTTTAAAAGAGGAAGGACATCTGCTTCAATGGCCTGAAGGGTGCGAGAGAGGGCGGGGGTGGGGTGGGGGTGGGCGTTCGTGTTGTTTGTTGGTGAGGGAGCTGGTTGTGTGCCAGGCATCTGTCCCGGGATGGGAGTGGGGCCTGCTGGCAAGCTTGTCCTCGCCCCGTCAGAGCTAGCCCAGATGTCCACCCTGGGCTCCGCAGCACCCCCGCGCGGCGCCTTCCTCCACTCCATGTCCTGGGGCTAACTGTGGTTTACAACCCACACTTCTGTGCTCTACGCTGGGGCAGGAGCAGGGGGTGTACGTTCTCGGTTATTCACAGAAACACCCCAGAATCTGTACAGCCAGGAATATTCAAAACACGCCCCCGCTTCTGCCGCTGCGTCTCGTCACCCATGGACACTGCAGGCCCTCGGTCCCGCCTTTGTGCCTCAGTTTACTCGTTTGCTTGATTCTGTCCTTCCCCATCTATCCTCAGGCCCTGTTCGGGCACTGGATTCGATCCCCTGTTTCAAAAAAAGAAAGAAAGCAAGAGAGAGAGAAAGAAGAAAGTTAGTTTCAGCTGGGCATGGTGGTGCACACCTGTAATCCCAGTACTTGCAAGGTTGAACAGACAGATGGCAGGTTTGAGGCCAGCGCAGCAATTTAGCAAGACCCTCAGCAACTTAGTGAGACCCTGTTTCACAATAAAAAATAAAATGGGAGCCGGGCGTGGTGGCGTACACTTGTAATCCCAGTACTTTGGGAGGCGGAGACCAGAGGATCCGGGTTCGCGGCCAGCCTCAGCTCGCGCATGCGCGCACGCATGATCTCTCTCTCTCTCTCTCCTCTCGCCTCTCTCTCTCTCTCTCTCTCTCTCTACCTACCTAGTGAGGCCCTCCGCAACTTCGTGAGACCCGGTTTCAAAAATAAAAGTATAAAAAAATAGGGCTGGGGGTGTAGCGTGGAGGTAGACGCCCCTGCGTTCAATCCCCGGAACCGCAAAAAAAAAAAAAAATAATAAGAATAAAAAAATAATAAAATAATAAAATGGGGCTTGGGGGTGTAGTTTGGAGGTAGAATGGCCCTGGGTTCAACCTCCAGTACCAAAAAAAAAAAAAAAATCAACAATCTAATTGTTCTTTCCAGAAAGTTGTCACATTTTCCTTTAAGTATCTCTTAGATCTCCCCGCCTCTCCCCATTTCCTCTGCCCCCACCTGTGCTTTCCTGCCTGAACCACGGAACTGGGCTGTCCTTTGTCTTCTTTCTGCACCCAGCTCTCCTCTTGTCGTTCCTTCTCCACAAAGCAGTCAGAATAGGCACTGAAAAGAGGAATTGGGTCACACCTGTCCCTGACTTCAGTCCCCTGGGGCTGGGTCTCTGATAATCTGGCCCCACCTTGCGTCATCTCAGGCCTCCCCGACCCTTCAGGCTTCCAGCCACACTGGCAGCTGAGCTCTGATCTCCCAGCCCCAGTGGACTTCAGGGGTCACCCTACAAACTCACCTTCCCACTCACGAGCAGCCTGTGGCGGTGCAGGGGCGGGCGCAGAGCACCGTCTAAACTCTCTCCACATTTCTTCTTTTGCACTGAGTATTCGACTCTCACTGCCCATCAGAAGCCCCCGCGACTAGTACGATCACCATTTCCACATGACACGTCAGACACCCACGTCTCCGCTAGGCTGAGTGACGTGCTCACAGTCTGTGCGTGTGTCAGCCTGAGTCCACATGCACTCTCTGGGGGTGGCCTTGCCCCACGTTGACACTGTTCCCTAAAACCCAGTGAGGCAGCTTGTACCATGTTCCAGTGGTGTCCTTGTGCACCCCCCGTGGAGGGCCGTGCTGCTTCTAACCTCAAATTGGCCAATTTTCGGGTCTATTTTTAGAGAAAGTGTTTTCCTAACTTGCCTATCTTTTTCTTTCTTTCTTTCTTTCTTTCTTTCTTTCTTTCTTTCTTTCTTTCTTTCTCTTTCTTTCCTTCCTTCCTTCCTTCCTTCCTTCCTTCCTTCCTTTCTTTCTTTCTTTCTTTCTTTCTTTCTTTTTGTGGTACTAGGGATTGAATCCAGGGGCAGGGACATTTTACCTCTGAGCTGTCCCAGTCCTTTTTATTTTTTGTTTGGAAACAGGGTCTTACTAGGTTGCTGAGAGTCTCACTACATTACTGATGCCATCCTTGAACCTATGATCCTCCTCCGTCTCCCAGATACTGGGATTATAGACCTGAGCCACCAAGCCCGGCTCTCTGAGTAATTTGTACCAAATTATTTTGGCCCTTCTCCCTGGGGCAAATGAAGCACAACTCCATGTTTTATCAACCATGTTTGAACAGAGGTCAGGTTTGGAATCTGATAATGGATTCCAGCAGGTGGCGGGCGGCTCGTGCCTTAGGGCCGAGGATGTGTGCTACGGAGAAGTGGCTCGGTGCACACTGAGGCCAGTCGTGGCTTCAGGTCTCCCCCTCCTTCGCTCTGACCACTGGACTGACCCTTTGGGAAGATAATTAAAAAAAGAAAGCCCAGTTTTTAGGAATCTCTATGGCTCAGTTAGGAATGCAAAGAGCATCGGGGAGGAAATGAAGACCAATCGATGCGGTGAGACAGAAGCCATAAAGAGATCCGAGTCCCCAAGCTCGAATGCCTCAAGGTCTTCAAGGCCTTGGGAAAACCCCATTGATGCGTTACCTGTGACCTGGGAGTAACAAGTCCTAAATGCTGACTTGACCGAGGCCTGGGGCGCTGCTGGCCTCCAGGGGGCGCTCTGCAGAGGCCGCGCTGTAGGTAAAGCCCAGGTAGAAGCCCCAGGCCCGGCCCAGCCCCCACCTCTGAGACCCTTGTGGAAGCGCAGACACGGGGGAGGCCCGGGGCCTCTGCTCCTCGCTGTCCTGTCCCCGTCGCTGGGGACAAGGACCCCGGGACAATGGCGAGCATGACGCACGGGCCCTGTGGTCTTGGCGCTTGCAGTTTCCCAGAGAAACGGTGGGACATCTGAGCCCAGCAGAGCTCCAAGCATGCGCAGCACCCAGGTGGCCCGGTCAGAGTGACCAGGGCTTGACCTGCCCCCGCCTCCGCCCGGAAAGTCACCGGCCCTGTGGCCCTGTGGCCCTGTGGCCCTGTGGCTCTGTGGCCCTGTGGCTCTGTGGCTCCATCGCTGCCACGTCTCCATCTCCTCGAGTGACTGCTGCGCTCCTGCTTTTCCTAAGCTGGGGCCCATTAAACTGGCTCTTCCGCTTTGGGGCTAGAAAGTAATAAAAATTGCAGGTAATAGCTTGCCTTCTTTGTTTTATTTCAGGTACTGGGTATTGAACCCCAGGGGCCTTCTCCTCCAAGCTATACCCCCAGCCCTTTTGATTCTGAAACAGGGTCTCCCTAAGTTGCTGAGGGCCTCATTAAATTGCTGAGGCTGGCCTCTAACCTGAACTCCTCCTGTTTCAGCCTCCCAAGTACTGACTGGGGTTACAGGCATGTGCCACGAAGCCACACTGGGGTGTGTGTGTGTGTGTGTGTGTGTGTGTGTGTGTGTATGTGTGTGTGTGTGTATGTGTGTGTGTGTGTTTTACTAGGGGTTGAACCCAGGAGTGTTCTACCTCTGAGTTATACCCCCAGCCCTATTTTACCATTTTTAATTTTGAAACTGGTTCTCACTAAATTGTTGAGGGTCTCAACAAGTTGCTGAGGCTAGTCTTGAACCTGCAGTCCTCTTGTCTCAGCCTCCCAAGTACTGGGATTACATGCATGTGTCACCATGCCTGGCTGTGGATTTGTTGTACTGGGGATTGAACCCAGTGGCACGCTGCCTCTGAGCTACACTCACTCGTAGTGCAATCTCACCAGCAGTGTGTGAGGTTCCATGATTCATGACTTCTTGTTATTGTCTTATTTTAGTCATACTAGTTGCTGTACATTTTCAATATGCATTTCCTTAAGAATTATGACACTGAATATCTTTGTATGTGCTTAGTGGATATTTATATATTACATTCTATATATCATTTTATATATAATAACATATTATAATATATATTTTATTCTAGATGATGTATATAAAAATATCTATTCAGATAATTTTTCCATTTTTCTTTTTTTTGTGGTAATGGGGATTAAACCCAGGGGTGTTCTACCTCTAGGTTACACCTGGCCCTTTTTATTTTTTTATTTTGAAACAGTCTTACTAAATTACTGCACACCAGTCTTGAACCTGCAATTGTCCTGTCTTGGTCTCCCAAGTACTGGGATTACAGGCATGTGCCACCACACCTGGCTAATTTCCCCATTTTTAATGGGTTATTTTTAAAATTTTTGAGTTGTAAGAGTTCTTTATATGTTTTGGATAGTAGACCCCTGTGAGATAAAGTACTTCAAAATATTTTCTCCTATTCTTCAGGTTCTATTTTTGCTTTCTTGACTGGGGCTTTTGAAGCATGAAGGTTACTAATTTTGATGAAACCCCAACTGTCAAGTCCAGTAGACACTATGGGTTTTGTCTATATAAAAAAAAATCAAACATAAGACATCAATCATGCTACCGTCAAGAGGATTGAAAAGTTTCAACCTTTTCCTGAGGATCGCTGGCCTGGAAGAGTTTGAACGGGTTAGGGAATGAGACTGCCACCTTGAAGACTAATTCATGTTCCCTGTGGCATTGAGACCTTTGTCACTGGCACTGGAGGCATGGACCTGGGCTCTGTTGCTGGTCTGCTGGCTACATAACTAAGATAATTTAATCTTGTGGCTCCAGGATTACATATCTCTCTACTTTTCCCCTTTCCTGTTTTTTTAAACTATAAAAGCAATATATGAGCTTTGTAAAAGAAAATGCGGGTATTTCCTTTGATGCAGGGAAAAAATTAAAGTGACAGTTGAGCGTGAATGGACCAAAGAGAAGTGCTAGTAGGTCCATTTATGGAGGAGGGGACACAGCTCGTCGTATTGCAAAGGGAGCGTCCCTTGGCTGCGAATCGGGCTGGCAGTTTCCCCATTGGTAGAGCCTCCAGTGATCCTTGCATCCAAATGACACGCAAAGTACATTAATTGTGGCAGAATGAGTATTAGACCAAGAACACGGAACCAGGTCTGTCTTGGAGAACAAGGAAGCTGCAAAGACCTGCGAGAGTCCCATCCCAGCGATCAGAGCCCCCCGCGGGCATTCTCGTCTCATTGGCTATTCCACAAATCCCGGTGGGGACACCATGACGGGCAGGGACACCTGGAGGGAGGTGGAGGGAAGACATTAACGAGCCTCTGCTCCTAAGGGTGGCACTTGGGCAAGCTCAGGCCTGGTGATGCCTTCCCGTGACGAGCAGCTGGGGCGGGAAGCAGGTATCTCAGCATCTTGTATGGCACGAACTGCTGAAGTACAGACACAAAAGAGAAAACCTCCCCTGGAAGAGGGATGCGAGAAGGACCGGGTCTCTCCATCATGGTTACTGAGGGTTCTCAACAGCCTCCCAGCGAGGAGTTGCAAATCAACATGTAGACCCACCGTGTAGCCTTTATACCTATGTCGCTGGCACCAGAGGCATGGACCAGGGCTCTATTGCTGGTCTGCTGGCTACATAACTAAGATAATTTAATCCTGTGGCTCCAGGATTACATGTCTCTCTACGGGAGCCCAGCTGCTAGTCAGCCATGGATCACAGGGGGAAGTAACCCGCTCTACCTTGTATTGTGCTGCTAAACAGTAATGGTCGGCAGATTAGGCATATTCCATGCATTTTCGACTTATGGTATTTTCAACTTCTGGTGGGTTTATCAGGAGGTAGCCCCGTTGTAAGCCAAGGAGCATTTGTACATGTAACATGGTGTAACCTAGTGCAAGCTGAGCGTACAATACAAATTCATTAATTGTGTTCGTCCCTGGGCTCTGTTGTTTCCACAGGACCCAGTAATTAATGCTCACAGACAGCCCAGCGGTCTTGGCTCTGCAACTGTTGTCTGGTGTGCTCAGACTCTTCTAAATCCCCCAGAAAAGAGATGCATGCTTAGGGCTGGAGATGCAGCTTAGTGAAAGAGAGCTTGCCTAGCACGTGCGAGGCCCTGGGGTTCCATCCTCAGCACGCGAAAAGAAAGAAAAAGAAATTGAGATGCTACCAATCAGCTGCATGTCCTTCCAGTGTTTATGCTAGTTGTATGTGTCACTGCGATTACATAATGTAATCCAATAGTTTGAAACCAATAAAATACCAGCAGACAAAAGGAGGCTATTTGTTGTTTCTATTAAAACTGTCAGATGCTTTGAGAAGTCTCCGTCTAGGCATATCACCGAGCACACTGCTGTTGAATTGAGTACAGGTGAGACACCTGTAGTCAGGAAAATGCCATAAAACTGCAAACATTTCGCTATTCACATTGCTTCTTAAGTGACCTTATTTTTTCATTGCACTTTAAAGAAACCAAAATAGGAAATCGTAAATGACGAATTGTGAGAGTAGTTTATGTAAGGGGAGGGGGCAGAACTCCCGTCAGCACCCCAAAGGCAAAAGAGCCTTAGGACCACATCAAAATATCAGCAAAGGAATGCACAGCCAGCTGCATTAAGAAAATAAACAGTTAAGGTATATGTGTGCCATTTTTTATAGTGATTTCTCCTCTTTGAATAACTTCCAGTGGACAAAATATCAGTTGCAATTTGGATGGGCACGTCAGATTTTATGAGACACCCCCTCTCCTACATAGTAAGCCAGTGGGTAGATCTGTCTGTGCTCCAAGGGGGAACCCCTCCCCCACAGAGTGGCCAAGGCACACCCAGTGTGGCCCCGGGGTGGCCTCCGGGTCTTGCTCCTGCTCCGGGCAGCAGGCAGGGATCTCGTGACACCATTCCTCTGGGGATCCCATGAGGGGTGCCTGTGTTCTTGTAGCCCTGGAGAAATGCTGGAGAGGGACTTTGAAAGCCCAGACTAAAACCAGATCTTGCACTGGGCATGGTGATGCACACGCGTAATGCCAGTACTTGGGAGACTGAGACAGGAGGATGGCAGGTTCTAGGCCAGCCTTAGCAATTTAGCGAGACCCTCAGTAACTTAGCGAGACTGTTTCAAAATTTTTAAAAAGTTTAAAGGTTTGGGGATTTAGCTAGAGGTAGAATGCCTGGGTATTCTCCAGTGCCATAAAAAAAAGAAAGAGAGAGAGAGAGAGAGGAAGGGAGGGAGGGAGGGAGGGAGGGAGGGAGGGAGGAAGGAAGGAAGGAAGGAAGGAAGGAAGGAAGGAAGGAAGGAAGAAAGATGGAAGGCAGGGAAGGAAGGAAGAAAATGAAAAAGAAGAAAAGAAGAGAAGAGGAAAGGAGAGGAAAGAAAAGAACAGAACAGAAAAGACAAAAGTGTGTTCCCCGCTGGCCAGGGGCCCCTGCCTCCACTCCCTGGTTTCCTGGTTTCAGTTGTGCGGATCTCAGCTCTGCACCCTGCTCACCAGGAGGAGCTCCTCTCTAGACTGTAAACCCCCTCCTTCCCTTGCAGTCACCTGGGAAGGGGGTGGACTGGGCCTCAATGCGCATGTGCCCGTGCCCGTGTTGGTTTCATGCTTTCAGCCAGGTTACACACTGCTGAGAGGAGGGCAGGCGCCTGAGCACCAGGAAGGAGAGTCGGCTGAGACCCCAGTGTCGCTCCTGTGCCTTGGAAGCCCAGGCTGTGGCCATTAACCCCCGAACAGTCTCTCTTTTCCTCCCTGTTAAAATTTCCTCTCTTGGGGGAGGGGGAGGGGAAGTCATTCTCACCTCAGTGTGAGATCCACAGTAGGGTGTTTTCATGCCCAGGAAGTCTGCTTTCATCAAGCCATGGGGAAAAGGTTATGGCAGGAGTGTGTGCTGAGCACCCCTTGCTTCCTGCAGCGCTTCACCAAGAGTACCGGCAAACAAGAAAGAAGAGTGTAACTGGGGTCATCGGAGCTGAAGGCCAAAGACAACATCTTAGAAGCTTACAGGGAGAGAGAGAAAAAAAGGGCAGGCCTTTCAGAGAACCACAAGGGCACTGAGGAAAGGAAGGACTTCCCAATAAAGATAAGGGAAGACCAGAGACACGGCGGTAGGGACAGCACACGGCTCGGGTGGCCATGATACCACTCGCGAATGGGACAGACACCTGCAGTCCTAGTACTTGGGAGGCTGAGACAGAAGGATCACAAGTTCAAGGCCAGCCTCAGCATAGGGAGACCCTGTTTCAAAATAAAATATAGAAAGGGCTGGAGGTGTAGCTCAGAGGTAGAATGCCCCTGGGTTCAATCCCCAGTACCACAAGGAAAGAAGGAAGGAAGGAAGGAAGGAAATCATTCTGTAACACTCGCTGGACAACACAACTGGAAGGTCAAGAGTATGAGTGAATGGTGCCTCCCTTTTATGCAAATCATGCAGCACTCTGAGCATTGAAACAAAACGTAATTCCATATGCAAGAAGCATGACTACAGAGAAGTGTGTGATAATAGTGTCTGCCAATGAGAAAGAAATTTTTAAACACTAATTTAAATGATAATAAAAAAATTCTGAGCCAGGCGTAGTGGTGCATGCTTGTAATCCCAGTACTTGGGAGGCTGAGATTGGAGGATCCGTGTTCGCGGCCAGCCTCAGCTACTTAGTGAGGCCCTCCACAACTTAGCGAGACCCTGTTTCAAAATAAAGAATAAAAAATAGGGCTGGGGGTGTAGCTCGGAGGTAGAATGCCCCTGGGTTCAATCCCCAGTACTGCAAAAAAAAAAAAAAATTCTATCCTAGTCATTTGGGGAGAATTTCTAAATTGCCAAGAGCTCAGGTATTTCTTATCTAAGAGATGAACAGGCTTCGAGACTAAGAAGGGCTAGGAGAAATGGAGATTTTTTAAAATTTCTTTCTTTTTTATTGGTGCATTATAATCATACATCTTGATGAAGTTTGGGGAGATAGAGGCAGACATGCACACAGCACTCGTGGAGCCTCCCCCAGTTCCCGCCCCACTCCCTCTCCCTCCCCCTTCCCTTGCTCAGCACAGTGATTGGCTTTGATGAGTTTGTGTGTGTCCATCATGTCCATTGAGGTGTTTCCCTCTTCAAGTCTTCCTCCCTCTCCATCTCCCTCAGTCAGGTCCTCTCCCTCACTCCACTAAGGCTTCCCCTCCTGTGTCCCTCTGTGTCCCTCCTGTGGCCCAATTTCTCCCTAGCTTCCACATACGAGGAAAAACATCTGACCTTTCACTTTTTGTGACTGACTAATCTCACTTAGCATAATATTCTCCAGTTCCATCCATTTCCCTGCAAATGACAGAATTTGTTCTTCTTTATGGTTGAGTAGAATTCCACTGTGTGTGCATCTCTTAATTTTGTAATCCATTCATCTGCTGATGGACAATTAGAATGGCAATCATTAAAAGCACAAATAATAATAAATGCTGGAGAAGATGTGGAGAAGTAGGAACTCTGATACATTGTGGGTGGGATTGCAAATTAGTGCAACCACTTTGGAAAACTGTGGAGGGTCCTCAGAAAAATGGGAATGAACCTACTATATGACCCAGCTATACCACTCCTGGGTATCTACCCCAAAGAATGGAAACCAGACTACTATAGCAATGATGCATATCTATGTTTATAGCTGCTATAACTATGTTTATAACTATGGAACCAGCCCAGATGTCCATCAACAGACATAGAGATTTTAAAGGCAGGAGAGAACTGAAGAGCTAGAACCATCAAACTCAGAAGTCACAGGTGGAAATATATATGATCAAAAAAGTCTCCCCTTCTTACGACACCAGTGATCTTGAATTAGGGTTCACGCTGGTGACCTCATTTTAACTGAATTACCTCTTTAAAGGACCAGCTTCCAAATCCAGTCACATTCTGAGGTACCAGAGGTTAAGATTTCAACAAGTGAATTTTGAGAGGAGGGGGACACAATAACAATGGTGAAGAGTAAAGGTTTGTAGAATGTAAAATTGGCAGGAGAAAACCACTGATCTAATTCAACACCCCATTTTACAGAGGAACAAGATGAGACTCAAGAGATAAACTGTTTAGCCCAACTACTACTAATCTGAACTAAGAATTTCAGCCATGAAAACCTGGTCTCCTCTCAGAAAAATTTAAGCATCAGATAATTAATGGTCATCATCAGATAATGGTCATCATCAGAAAAATTTAAGCATCAGATAATTAACTATCTGATAATGCCTATCAGATAGGCATGGTGGCACAGGCCTGTAATCCTAGTGCTTAAGAGGCTGAGACAGGAGGATTGCAGGTTTGAGACCAGCCTCAGCAACTTAGCGATACTGTCAACAACTTAGACCCTGTTTCAAAACAAAAACTAAAAAGGGCTGGGTGTTTAGCTCAGAGGTAGACTTCTACTGGGTTCAATCCCTAGCAACACACACACACACACACACACACACACACACACAGTTACTATAATCGACTTCTTATATTGTATTTTTTAATCCATTGGCAACATTTGTTGCCTCTCAACTTTAAAGCCTTTAATTTTTCATTAAAAGTCAAATTGACAGAAAGTTCTTCTTACTTAATTTCACCTACATTTATGTTCTAATGACTTGTGGCTCTTCTAATTCCTGGATCCTTAAAGCCTTACAGGCATCTTCTTGGCCCTTTAACTGTGCATCTTCTAGTCCCTAATTAGTTTGCAATTTTTCTGGCATAAAAACACAATCATGCAAAACGGTTGACATAGTATTGTCCCAGCCCCATTTGTGAGCTCCGCTGCAAACAAGCTGTGTGGTTTGGGCAAATATTTCAACTTTCTTGACTGCAGTTGGTTCTTCTGTAAAATGGGAGAACAACTTGCTATGATTTTGTGAGAAGCTATTGAATTTGAAAGGTCATCTGAATCACTATGTTTTTCCACAAGGACCACGCTGCCACCCAATTGTGACATGCCGTTGTCACCTGCACTTTCTGTACAGTAGACCAGAGCTCGTCCTGTTACTCTGATGTGGAGATCCAATCTAAGCTCAGGCTGGTAGAGCACTTTATACCATGGCCACAGACAATGCTGGAGTTCAGATTGTCTGGCTTTAGTCAATGTTAGCTTTGCTCATTTGGGTTATTCTCAGTTCTTCTCTATGATTTTTTGTTGAGTAGTAGGAGTGGAGAACTTGCTAGTTTCACCTTAAAAGCCTTTTATTTTAGCTAGAAGCAAAGTTTGGTCAGCCGCATGCACAGTCTTCTTAGAAATAAGGTCTCATGGAAATCATATCATCTTAAAGACAAAATAGACTCCCAAAAATGCTTTAGCATTCCGTGAAGAAAAATGGCAAGCTAAGCTACAATGCGTGCTCAAGAGAAAACCAGCTGCTGTATGCGAGGGCCAGAAATAAAGAACAGAGTGCAAAACTAAAGCCCCAAACCGTTTGTGAAGACTGGGACTTTCACAGAAGATTAGTTTGGAACATTCGAGAGCCTCTTTCTCTATGTTGGCTATCCCCTTGATCAGGTCACGTTTAAGATGTTTATAAGTCGTCTCAGTTACACTCCCAACTCCCTAACAAGTTACTTGTAAAAGAATACAAAGCAAAACAAAACCTTAACGGCATTGGAAACCAGGCTGTTCACCAACATGAAAAGATTTCACCTATCCTACCTGTTGAGTATCTGGAAAAGTCTCTCTTCAACCAAGATGGGGGGGGGATAAGGCCAATGAAATACTTATAATTACATACTCAAGAGAAACCATTGATTGTAAAGAGTTCAAGAAAGTTTTAGAAAACACTGGACTGTGTTCTTAATAAATCTCAATGAAATGTGAACTTCGAGAAGAAAGAGATACAGGCTGAAATGCAAGATGGGACGAAAGCATAGTAGCCGTGGCAACTAAACAGGTCATAGCAAACGTGTCTAAAAACCTACAAGGGCTCAAGTTCAAGGTGGAGCCTGAACATGTGTTCACCCTCCAGCCCCAGTTCTATGGCAGTACGTGAGGTTTCCTAAGAACAGGGTACGTCCCTAGCAAGACTGTATAATGAGCACAACACCCCTGGCAGAAGTTTTTGGACAAAGTTCAAGGCAGAAATTGAATGGATAAAGACACCAAACTAAGCCTCAGCCTTCTGACTCAGGAGGAAGGCGAGACAGCAAGATAAGTGTCGATATTTCCAACATAGAAAAGGGTTGGAAACGGGGAATCCAGCTGACAGTACTTGCTGTAATGAGCTGAGAAGGACAGCATGCTGTGTGTGTTACTTAATTTTGCTATATAGATGTACTTACCAACATTCTCATAGGTTTACTCCAACCTGGTCGCCCAACCTCTATCCCTACCCTTTGCCCCCACAAACCTTCAGTTCATCTGTCACAGGGGTCTTCAAAGATCAAACCTCATGTTTAGGAGAAAACACTGTTCATCTTGTGATATGGAGAAGGTGAGGTTAGATCTAGTGTAAATTATCCATTAGCTTGGAAACGCAAACTAAGAAAATGCCCTGGATTCAAATTTTAGGATTCATTTGTGGGGATTAGCAGAGCCTAGTGCAGATATCCAACAAGGATTTGGTCAGTACAGACATGAATCATTCAGTTCATGATGTGCAGACTATTTTTGATGCTATGTAAACATCAGAGGGTCATGTCTGTGGACAACTAAAATGAATTCAGCAGTTCCCCTTTATCTGTGGCTCTGCTCTCCATAGTCTCAACTCCCTGGGGTCAACCACACTCTGAAAATATTAACTAGAAAATTTCAGAAGTAAAAAAATGTATAAGTTTTAAATTGCAGGAGGAGCTCTATGAGCTCTCTTGCCATCTTGCTTCACCCCACTTGAGATGTGAACCCTCCTTTTCTTCAGCGTATTCACATCGTATATGCTACCCTCCCTTTAGACTCTTGGTAGCTCAATCGTCAGTCAGGTCAACTGACATCGTATGGTAGGACTTGCATTCAAGTAACTCTTATTTTTCTTAATAATCATCCCAAAAAGCAACATTAGCAAGATGGGCACAAATTTTATTGCAGTATATCATAATAATTATTCTACTTAAGTGTTAGTTACTATTGCTAAAATTCTACTATACCTGGTTTATACATTAAACTTTATCATAGGTATGTATGTATAGGAAAATCATAGTATAGGGTTTGGTACTGTGACTTCAGGCATCCACCTGGGGTCTTGGAATGTGTCCCCCTCAAATAAAGGGGCTGTTTTAGTCAGCATTATCACTGCTGTGACCCCACACACAACTTAAGGAAGATGTACTTGCTCACAGTTCTGGAAGTTTCAGAGATTTCAATCCAAGTTAGGCTGGGTCACATTTGTGGAGCTCAGAGCATGGCGACAGGAAGCAGAGAGAGCAAGGGGAGTGGACCAAAAACGCAGATTTAGTTCCCAAGTCCACATCCCCAGTGAGCCACCTCCTCCAGCCATACCCTACCTCACCATCCAACCAATAAATCCATTAACCCATCAACGGATTTGCCCACTGATGAGAGTTGAACCCTCACGATTCAATTGCTTCAATTACTCTGAACATTTTGCCTTGTCAATACATGAGCTCTCCAGGGAATATTCTACATCCAAACTGTAACAGGGGCCACTGTGAATAAAAATAAAAACATTTGTAGTTGACATGGTGAGTCAAAGGGTGAGGACCCCAACTCCTGCCCATGGCCTTCATAGTTGAGGGTGGTCCTGGGCCACAGTTGAGGGGTGGTCCTGGTGACACCACAGTAGAGGGAAAGTCCTGGTGACATCACAGTTGAGGGGCAGTCCTGGTGACATCACAGTTGAGGGGCAGTCCTGGTGATGACACAATTGAGGGGCAGTCCTGGTGACACCACAGTTGAGGGAAAGTCCTGGTGACATCATAGTTGAGGAGAGGTCCTGGTGATGACACAGTTGAGGGGCAGTCCTGGTGACATCACAGTTGAGGGGCAGTTCTGGTGATGACACAGTTGAGGGGTAGTCCTGGTGACACCACAGTTGAGGGAAAGTCCTGGTGACATCATAGTTGAGGGGCAGTCCTGGTGATGCCACAGTTGAGGGGCAGTCCTGGTGACTCCATAGTTGAGGGGCTGTCCTGGTGACGTCACAGTTGAGAAGCAGTCCTGGTGATGCTCCTGGCAGAGGTTCTGGAGTTGACCCCCTTAGCCATGCAAGAAGCTCACACACACACCGTCTCTGTGTCCTGGTACCTCACCTGAAAAGAAGAACGTTGGGGAGTGTCTGTGAGTGTTAATAAGCTTATATCTAGCACGTGAGGAGTGTAAGTTGGTAGTTTGTTGATCATCTCTCTTCTAGGTGCTGGATTATGTACCTGGAGCGTGGAGTCCATCACCCCATAAAGTGTGAGATTTATGCTTGTTAAAAACCTGTGTTTCAGTTTTTAAAATAAAGGCTTGCTGAGGGGAGGAGAGGCTCGCCCAGGGAAAGGGACTACTTGAGGTCACCATGCCTGCTATTTTCCAATGTTCTAATGGCGATAGTGTAAGGGAGATACCAGATGTGTCTCAAGTGTGTCCATATTGCAGTAAGGGACACTGGTGACCATATTTTGGTCTAACTCCAAGAAGAGCTATTGAAGGAGTCCTTCGTGTCACAGTGAGTAGCTGGCCCGTGACCTGGAGTGTCCTTGCTGTGGCAGAGGGCCACCGGGGAGGTCACACACTTGCCGTCTAGCTTCGGGATTTCTGGTCCTGCTGCTGGGAGAAGAGAGACAGTCAGCAGAGATGACTGGTTCAGGAGGACACCTGAGTGGGTTTGTTTTTCTGTAACCACCCCCGATGATATTAAATTCCCCTCCCCCACCGTAAATTGCTTTGTCTCTCAAGATAGAAACAACCTGTGCAGAAAACCTGGTCATGAAATGAGCTTTCTGCTTCCTAAGCTTATTTGAGGCCTGCCCCAGCCCAGGAGATGGCCCGCCATTGTATCACTTCTCATTAGTCGGTGGAGCAGTCAGAATTAGTAATGGGGAAGTATCCCTTTCTGGCTGGTTTTCAATTATCAGGAGATTTAGCAGCCTCGGAGGCGGGGCCGTGCCGGCCTCGCTGCTCTGTGACCTCCTGCGTTAGCCTCTTTTATCTCTTTCTGGACAGCCCCGTCCCAGCATGCCACACTGCGGCTGGCTAAATAAACCCCTAAATCTAGCTTTTGTGTCCTGCTAATCCTTTTATTTCCTAAATCTTATTTAATCCGAAGGGCTCCCTTTCATCTCTTTAACTGTCCACTGGGTCACTCTGGCATCCTTTCGGCAGTCCCCCCCTGCACCCCGAGACGCTTGAAAGGCTGCCCAGACCCTCGCCAATTCTCATTAGACCCTGGCTAGACTCAGTAACACCTGCCAAGTGACGTCCTGGAGAAAGGCCCCACCCGGCCACAGCGGCCGCTGGGCTCGGTGAAGACCAACCTGGGCACGGACGGCTGGGGACTCCTTCCCTGCCTGCCCACCATGCCATCCCCGCCTCGGCAGCCCGGGACTGTGGCCAGGGAGGCTGAAATTCCCACCTCGAAACAGTGAACCGCAGGCCTGGGCTCAAGGCAACCCAGGAGGGCCCATTCGTGTTAAGTAAATTGTATTTTGGTTTAATTTCAGTGACAGTGAGCCTTGGGTTTGAGGAAAAATAATAGTAATTAAGACAATTTCATTGCTTAATGAATGGCAGTAAGGCAAATCTCTACAATATCCAGAATGGACATTTCTATTTCGACTTCTTCTAGATGTTTCCTGGAAAAAGGATGTGGGAGGATAACTAAACTCCCAGCAATTATATTTATAATTTTTTTTGGTACTGGGGATTAAACCTAGGGTATTCTACCTCTGGACTACACCCCAGCTCTATTTTATTTTATTTTATTTTTTATTTTGTAACAGGGTCTCACTGAGTTGCTGAGGCTGGCCTCCAACCTGCAATCCTCCTGTCTCAGCCTCCCAAGTACCATGCCCGGATTCCAAGAGCTTTTGAACACCCACATCTCTCATACTTTGAAGAGTTGTTTGTTTGTTTTTTTTGTTTTAATATATATTTTAAATTGTTTTATTAGTCCATTTTAATTATACATCATGGTGCAGTTCAATGTCGTAAAATACGTACATGCACACAGCTCTTGTTATATTAATGGTTGTTTTCCCTTAAGAACTAGGCTGTTTGTGTTTATCTAATAGCGTGTTAAGCCAGCATTTAACTCATAGAATACACTTTGTTAAAAATAGAAGGAAAAAAAATGTGACCAACCTCGAAAGAACTGACTGCCTTAAAAAGAGAAGGAAGATAAACAGAATGTCTAAAAGCACAGTGACAGTCGCCTGTAAACACACACATAAACACACCAGTGGGCAGAGGCGCACACAGGCGGAGAGGCCTCCCCCGGGATTTCAACAATCAGAACCCTTTCCAAATCCCAGAGCACATTAGCGTGAGCAAAACAACCCGAGGCTGGGGGAAAGAGAAGCAGATGTGGTATGAGAACCAATTAGAGAGAGGAGTCTTTGTCCTTTCCTGTCTCCTCCTGTGACCTAAGAAAATGTCCCCATCCTCTGCGCAAGCCCCGCCCACCGTTCCTCCCGTGCCCGGTCCTGTGCCCCTGCCAACCCTCCGCCCAGGACTCTGGTGAGGCATGGGCCTAGCCGGACTTGCTGCGCACGTGTGGGTTCCTGTCCTATCCCTGGAGGATAGGAATGTGGGTGTGGAGAGAGGCCCGGAGGCTCCCCTCCCCAAACACCAAGAGCCTCCTTGCTAAGTGTCCTCAAAATATTCAACGAAAATAGCCTAAAGCTTTAAGAGCAAGCACCGCACCGCAGTGCCAGCCTCGCAGAGGCCAGCCAGAGCGCCTCAGATGAGTCATGCAGGGCCTGCCTTTGAAGGCAAATAGTTCTTTGCATCCCTAGAGTTGACCTAGCCCTACTTGCATTCTAGCGTTACTTAAATACATACAAGCATTAAATCATGCAGAGTCCTCACGTTTTTTCTTTTTCTTTTTTTTTTTTTGTACTGGGAATTGAACCCAGGACCATTCTACCTCTGAGCCTTTACCTACCTCCCTGCCTCTATTCATTCATATATATATATATATATATATTTTTTTTTTTCCAGAACAGGGTCTAAGTTGCAGAGCGTCTTGCTAAGTTGCTGACGTATCCCTACCACTCTCACTAGCATGAATGTTGAGGGCAAAGGGGGGAGCAGGGTGGGTGCAGAGGGAAACACACCACGTGCTGTGCGCACGCGTTTCTCTTTCTTCGAACCTCACCGTGATGGATAACTACAATGGGCGACTTCCAAGACAGCATGGCTCAAAACAGCCTCTTTGAGAACAATGTTCTGAGGGTAAAGATGTCTTTCTTTTAGGGAACAAATCGGCCTTATAGATTGCTGAAGTGTGTGATTATAACCAATAGGATCTGAGGGATAGCAGAAAGGGGTCCTCCACTCTAAAATATCTCCCACAGTTCCACTGCCCCAAATCAGATATTTTTGCCTGATTCTCCACACGAGGATTGAAGGACCAATGGGGAAGGAACCCCTGGAACTGAGGCCAAGACCCATGATGGGTGGCCACCGCTTCGCCCACTGCACACAGGCCTGGCAGGAGTCACGTCCAGCATGTAGGGAGACGGACAGGTGGCCAGTGCCAGGTGGCCAGGTAAGGATTTCACCAGAAACCGGGTAAAACCTCGCTGACGTGGACTGGATCAGCACGATGGGAACACAAAAGAAGAAGGCAGCACACGATTGACGAAGTGGAATCGGCGAGACCAGCGACCTGTGTCGCCTCCCGGTCCACGACTCCTCTCTGGAGTCCAGTCTTTGGAGACTTGGGTTTTACCGAAATCCTCAACAGACAGCCCCGGGACCATTTCTCACCATGTCCAGCTGGCCCGGAGCTTACGCAAGATAAAGCCACAGAAGTAACCGAGTTCGTGTCCGTCCTTGCGACCCCCACCTCACAGGCGATGGCATCCTGCTCCGACGCTGTCACTCTCGGCCTCTTCCCCAACACGAGATCCGATGGCTGCAGGTGGCACACAAGATGGAGCATCGGGCTGCAGCGATGGGCTGCCTTCTATTTATCCGTGGTTATTACCCCAAAAGCAACATGGTGACACAGGAACTCACAAACTCTTCTACCAAATCGAGTCCAGGTTCCAGCTTCATCTCCAGGGTCGATACTAGCTTTCTCCTGCCTTGAATTTCCACATCTGTGAAGCTTCTCTCACGAGGCTGAGCGCGTGCCGGTGTTCCCTGGCATGCAGTCGCTCGAGATAAATGCCATTTTCTGCCACCAGAATTAATTTGTTTCTGTTTCATGGTTAGAAGTGCTTAGGTTGTTCAAAAGGGCACCCAGAAAGAATTCCTGTCCCATCCGACGTCGTCTTCACCTGTCTACCGGTGCAGGTCACACCTCAGGAGTAGGGAGACCGTTGATGGGGACCGGGGCAGCTAAGTCCAGAGTCAGGCCCCACATTAGTTAACAACCGGAATAAATGTGCATGATGGCCGGGGGCCTGTTGTGGTTGGATATAGAATGTCCCCTGCAGAGACCTAACTTTCAAGGTTAAGTTTACTAATGAAATAACACTAAATATGTTTTCTAAAAATCCTGAAAAACCGAAAGACCTCTTCCAGCAGCTCCCTCAGTCCTGGGAGAAATGCACGTGTCCCTGTCACCTAGAGTTGTCACTGCACTGTCACCAGCATGGCCTGAAGCCAGGGCCGGTCCCCAGAGCTGCTGGGGACACCACTACACACACACATCACACACACACACACACACACACACACACACAC